>PVIR01029098.1:0-21370 GCA_004026965.1 Petromus typicus | reverse complement strand
CATGTCAAGATCGTAAAGAATGATCTTGACCTTGTACTTCACTGCTTCATTGCTTCTTCACTTACCCTACCCCTCCAGGATAACTTGCCTTTGGAAATTTTTCCAATTTAATTGGAATATGGTGCAGATCAAAAAAAGGGAGAGAGAGAAGGATGAACCGGGCATATTGCAAGGCACAAGAAATACTGGTTTGTTGTTTTTTAAAGTATTTTAACAATTGTTTGAAAATGCCAAGCCTTTACCTGCACGTGTAATTTTGCACACTCACCACCAAGAAGCTGTTTGCACTTTACAAACCTTATTTCACTTCACTCTCACATTCACTTTGTGAGATAAATATCGTTGTTCTTATCTCATAGATGAGGAAGCTCATATAACTTATATTGAGACTTTATTTAAATTCAGATACATTCAACTCTATAAATAAATTCTTAACCACTAAGCTTAGGCATGGTACTATGTAATGAAGAGTGGAAGCCAACAGGGAAATTTAAAAACTAGAAAACAAAGTGATAGTTATACTCATTTTTTAAATACATATGTTTCTATTTCACTTCACTGAAAGATGTGTTACAGCATAAACAGCGTGAGGAAAGAGTTATTTATGTTTGACATAACTTTGTAGCATCAGGTAGGTTCTGGGTTTCCATCAGCAGCCACTCATTTCTATTGTTAGCTCAATCCCATATTTAAGCTGTCAAAAATAATCATAATATTAAATCTTCATTGGTAGCCATACTCAAACATGTTCACATTTTTCTACATACTTGGTGGCAAAGCTTATTATTCTCTCCTTGAAGTAGACTTCAAACTAATTGAGTATGAGCAGAATGGTTTAAGTTATTCTAGTCAATAGTATTGCTCTTGATGCTTCAACTTTTTCATTAGACTTTTGACAAGAAGTGAAATTAACTGACATCTTTGCTAACAAGAGCACAAGACCACAGAGCAGGTGCTGGTGTCACAGAAGTGAAATATGCATCTGGTTCCTTAGCATGGCAGAAAAAGAGCCTTCTCAGAGAAGCCAAAGCTAAGGAGCCTTAGCTCCAAGGAGGAATAGTCCAGTTATCCTCCCGGCCAAACAAGAATGTGGGACTATGACCCAATCTAAGCAAATCTTGACATTTTTGGTGCAGCAAGACAAGTGTCATCTCTAGAATTTCAAATTGAGCAATGAGTTCCTCAGGTCCTGACCACAGCCTTAACCTCTGTAGCATTTTGTTCAAGGGAAGGAAGACAGTAGTATAACTCTAGAGAGAACCTAGAAGGGTGGTTTGGTCAAACTGAATCCCTGGCTCTCTTAAATGATGATATTGATTTCAAAAGGAGAAAGAGAAACATATGAATATAATATAAATATAAATTACTTACAGAATTCCATTGTGATCAATGGGTGGAGCCTAGAGTCAAGAAGCTGGACAATCCGATCTAATCACTAAACCAAACTTTTGGATATGAGGTTTAAATGAGTCTCCACATTGGATGTAAGCCAATCCTACTGCCTTGAAACAGCTCTCATAGAATAAGAGAAGTTCACAGAAATCCATAGCACAAGTGGCAATATGAAGATATTAAAGATCTTGAAAGATTCCAGATGTTTTCTATTGGCAATTTCTAGGGTGATGAAAATAATTACATCCAGTAGTAGTGATTTAATATGGACAAAGTAGTATGCTAAGAAAGATACAGATGTTAAGTGAATGGTTCCTATACTAGTGCACTGTGGAATTTATAGAAGCATCTTGATTGTAATAATAGCTAAGGTCATTACTAGTATGTGACAAGTTTGGGCCCAGCATGCTGAACAGTTTCACATAAAAAAGATCAATGAATCCAAAATTCCATTATTATATCCTTTGACAAATCATTGTGATTGTATTTTTGTGATATTATTACTGTAATTTTCATTTATTAGATAAGAAAACCAAAATCTAGAATAGTTCAACAACTTATATTACTTATCTGTGGCAGAGCCACAGAATGTGGCCCATTATTTTGCTTGCTTAAATCCTGAAGTCCTGTACACAAAGGGAATCATTATGTTGTAGTGTTTTAAAAGAACATCAGAGTAAGAAAAGTCCAAAAGAAGAGCTGTGTATTTCAATGTTCCGTAAAGTTCAAGATATACTAGCATAAAATATGGCATAATGAAATGTGAGAAAACAGCCAAAATCAATATCCACTCTCTGTTCTTACTCAGCCCTTCTCTCCTGATGTAAGTCATAAAATCTCACCCAAGTGCCTTCTCTGTCCCCAGGAGAAAGAAGCCAAAGACAGAGATGGCAGGAGGAACCTGAACAAGGCTTCTCAAATTTGCACAGTTAAATACCATAGGTTCCAACTGCCCCATCCAGTCACTTCTCCAAGATTAGACTGACCAAACATTTATGGAAATATGCAAATTTACCAGTTTCTTTTGATCTTCTTTCCTTGACAAGTGCCCTTGTGTCATATGAAACCTGAATTGCATGCTTTTTACCTTGTTAACTTATCTTTTGTTATGGGGTCTCAGCCATGAACCAAGATATAGGAAAGGAAAGATATTTTTTCTTCCTCTAGAAGACAAACACTATATTTCAGTATGGATTTCAGACTTGTTCAATGCTCTCTTAACTTAAAATAATTAAGTATAAAAAGCAATAAGTTAAAATTTTAATAACCTCTTATCCTAACTCAAACATATTTCTGAATAGCTCAGGCTTCCCTTTCTGTTAAATGAAACATGATGAAATCAAAATTCTAGGTTTCCAGAATTGACTACCAACAAATTTGATCATCTCAAATATCTTATTTCTCAGTTTTTCCCCCTAATATAAAATGTGATGTCTAACCTAATGATCTCCTAGATACTTTTGAAATCTCCAGTTTTTTTGTTTTTTTTTTTTTTTTTTAGGTTTTTGGAGACAGGATCTCGCTTTGTGGTTCAGGCTGGCCCTGAGCTCAGCCTCAAACTCACATCACAATCCTCCTGCCTCTGCCTCCCGAGTGCTGGGATTACAGGCGTGAGCCACCACGCCTGGCACTGTGGTATGTGGTACTGGTTGCTGCTGGGTGTGTGTCTCCACACCCAGTATTGTTATGTGGTTACCGGGGAATCGAACCCGGGTCCTTGCGCTTGCGAGACAGGCGCCAGAACCATTGAGCTAACTCCCCGGCCCCTCCAGTTTTGTTTTTGTTTTGCTCTGCTTTACTTTGAGTGGTATATGAAACTGAAGTGTGTGTGTGTGTGTGTGTGTGTGTGTGTGTGTGTGTGTGTGTGTAGTTAGCTAAATTATGTGTGTGTGTGTATGTGTGTGTGTGTGTGTGTGTGTGTGTGTAAAACAGAAAGATCTACCTGTATTTGCTAATATGGCAGTGGTCTACTTGAAATGTAGAATCCAGCAAAAAAGGGAAGAAATATCAAGAAAATACTTCCAGAGTACAGAGTATTGAAGACTCTCCCCCAGCCCGGATGAGGGAGACATGAGGATCTCCACCCCACGCACTCTTGGAAAGTGGTAAGGAAGTGCAGTCAAAACTGCACACAGCGAGCTCTCAAAAACGTTCCCGGACCAGCACCCTAAACTCCTCAACAAGAGTATGTTAACATGTAAGTATATAAGTATATAATTACAGGTTTGTTAAATTGTTCATCTGAATCAAAACAAGGACATATATATCAATGTAATTCTCAATCATCTCTTTTATTTGTACTCTGGCATTCTTAAAGTGTATTTTGATATAGAAAAACCTAAATTTTAGTGAGATATGTCATTTTTAACTACTGTTTGCAATTGCAAATTATTTGGATGAAGCCTGGGGAGAAAAACAGGTCAGACTTTGGCAACTTTTTCTGCACATAACTCTTCCATACATTCTTTTTTATCCCATATTTTTTGTATAGCTCAAACCTAAACATGGTCACAAACTTGTAATAGTAATTGCACATTAAAATATAGTGCTAAGAAAGCCTCTGCTTGTATGTGACTTGAACAAATAAATGATTGTCTTCAAAATGGGAAGTTAACACTTCAAAAAAAGGATGTTAAATGTTTTAATTAAGAATATGAATGTAAACTTAATTTAACACCTTCATTAGTTTTCTAAATATTTATGCTTTTTTAATTTTAACAAACATTAACTCAAGAATGGATCCACATGGTCAGAAGCAACATACATACCATCATTTTGATATTTGCTAGGCTCAAAAGCACTGCTGCTCCCCTCCTGAATATGAAGTTAAAAACACAATGAAAGGGTGAGCAGCTAATAGGATCATTTGTTAATAAGAAAGCTGAGAGTGTAGATGTACCATACTGCAGAAATTCCTAATATTAACTATGCAGACAAACATAACTCACCCAGTCATAGCTGCTGAACAGGCCTGGGATGCTTCCCCATACCTATTATCCAAGAAGCACAGAGCCTTCAGTGAGAAAAGCAGAGCATGTCCTGCCTCTGGGTGACTGAGAGTGATTGATGAAGCATAATGACAGAGTATGTCACAACATGCCTAATTTATTCTGACCAAACTTGCCAATCAACTAAGAGGTCAATTCTCTCTCTCTCTCTCTCTCTTCTTCTTCTTTTTTTTTTTTTTTTGAGACAAGTTCTTGCTTTGTAGTTCAGGCTGGCCCTGTGCTCACTATGTAGCCCAGGTGAGCCTTGAACTCACAGCAGTCCTCCTGCCTCTGCCTCCCTAGTGCTGGGATTACAAACGTGATCTACCACACCCGCACTGTGCTACATGGTACCGATTGCTGGTGGGTGTGACTGACCATGCCCGGCATTGCTGTATGAGATTACCAGATCGCACTCAGGACCTTGTGCATGCAAGGCAGGTGCTAGAACCACTGAGCTAAATCCCCAGCCCAAGAGGTCGGTTCTCTTCAAATGAGTGAGTAAGGAGACAGAGACATGATAGTGCATATTCTGCCCACACCAGATGAAAAGAAACTTAAAAGCAAGGAAGAAGCATCAATCAGTAATAACGTTTGGAGATGGTGCTCGAGTCTCCCAGGCAGAAGTGTCATGGCAGAAGGATGTGGAGGAATAAAGCCGCTCAGATTGTGATAGCTGAGAGGCGGAGGAGAACAGTGCCAGAAAGGAAAGGACAAGAGGCCAGACAGTCTTTAAGGCCGTTCCTCCATGGCCCTTGGAGACACACCTAGAATTGCATTTTATAAATCTCCAGGGTGGACCTAAAACTGATCAAGTTTAAATTCCATTCTAGCTGCTACATCCCTCCCCTTTTCAACCTGTTACCCAAACACATCTCCTTAAACCATACTTGATATCCAAATAAAGACAATAGCCAAGTTCATAACTGTACCAAACTCTTAGCTATGATCCTCTGTCAAAATAAAAAATAAAAATAAAGGGCCAGGGATTTAGCTCAGTGGTTCCAGCACCTGCCTTGCAAGCACAAGGACCTGAGTTCACTCCCCAGTAACCACGCACAACAATGCCAGGCATGGAGACTCACGCCCAGCAGCAATCAGTACCACATACCACAGTGTGGGGTGTGGTGGCTCACACCTGTAATCCCACCACTCAGGAGGCAGAGGCAGGAGGATGGCTTTGAGTTTGAGGCTCACCTGGGATACACAGTGAACTCAGGGCCAGCCTCAACTACAAAGCAAGGCCCTATCTCAATCAATCAATCAATCAATAAAGAATACTACTGTACAACATTCCAGGTTACCTAGCTCCTATTCCCTCAGTGACCTGCCTCCAACCAAGCCAAACTCCTTACAGCACAGTCAGCCACTGAATACATCAAAGGATGGATCTTCCAAACACATGAGACTTTGGGAGGACTCCGATCTAAGCCATATCACAGGAGAAAAGGAGAAAATTCATAGTCCTATTGCCTTGTAAAATCCAACAAATACTAGGAAACCAAGATCATAAATATTATATTTCTCACAGTTACTTTAGTTAAACCCATGAGACAAATAGCACAGGGGCATTTATGGTTGAGCAGAACTTTATAACTGTTTTACCAAAGCATCTAATAGTCAAGAAAGAAAAGGAAGTCACCTTCTGGGGAGAAAAAAAGATAGTATCAATATGTTGCATTTTGCTAAAGAAGTTCTCGAGAAAGCTTTTTCATTTACTTTTCCTCAGTGATAGCAATATGAATTAAGAGAAAGTTTACCCAGAATACTCAAGTAAAGTTAAGAATTATTCATGTGGGTAGTGAGTAGCAAACTACACAATCCTAGAGCATCAAGCTGTCATGGCATAATGGATCAGTCTTCCCATTTGAAAGATGAAAAAACTGAGGTTTTCAGACATTTCTTCTGCCTGAGGCAACACATCCCATGAGAAGCAGCGAACCAATTGCTGCTGATGCAAGTGCAATGGCCTTTCCTTTTGCTGACTCTAAATAAATGAAATACCTGAGATAACAAAGGGGAAGGGTTTATTTTAGCTCATGGCTTCAGCAGTTTCAGTCCATAGTCCTTTGGTCTCCAGCTTTTGGACCTACTGCAAACAGGGCTTTGTGACAGGAACTTATGCAGGATTAGAGCTGTTTGCCTCATGGCAGCTGGGAAGCCAAGTGAAAGAAAGGAAAGGACCAATATCCCAACATCTTCCTCAAGAGCATATCCCCAGTATCTGCATTTTCTTCTACTAAGCTCCTGCTCTTAAACATTCTAACAGCTCCCAGTAGCATCGACAGCCAAGCTTTCAACATATGGATTTTGGAAAGGACATTTACCTCAATCATCACACTTGTATTAGACATGGGCAAGAGATGAGGTTTGAATATTAGAAAAATTGCAGAAAAACTGTAAATTTTTAACTCCTTAAACCCTATTAACAGAAAAGAATTACAAAAGGAATTCTTTACTGAGGATTAACAACTCATATGTATAAGGTAGTTGTTGCATACCTCAAAATGTCTACAGCATAATTCCATTCCAGAGTCAAGGAAAGGGATCTATGCTTAAATCTCTTAGAACATAATCATGTCTCCCTGAAGAATCTATCAGAGATTAAACATGGAAAATGTGAGGTCTATGAACTTAAATAAGAGGTGGAAGAGCTATGGTCCAATTACTTATTAGTCTTGTTTTGGTACATTTTAAAGAAAGTTCAGATTACCTTATGATAGGATTTATAGTATGATTTAGTTTTATCAGAAACTAACATGCTCTTTGTGAATGTGTATTAATCCAAATAAGGTAGCTCTGTCTTCATTTACACCCATCTGTTGAAAATGAATTTTTATGAGTTGCCATCTCAAAACAGAGAAAACCTATGTACATTTAACCTCAAACCACAGAATCACTCAGCCTATTCCAAAACTTGATAAGATGTCAAATATATAAATTAAAAATAAATCTACTTACCTTGGCACTTTTATAGTTTAATATTTCATGAAAAAAAACATTTCATGCAGAATAAGACTATAAATAAAAGTGTTTAACTTTCAAATCTGGCACTACTCCAAGCTAACCTATTTTGTACAAACTTACATCATCATGAAACCTTTATATTTAACACTTTAAAATGATAAAAAAAATATATTTGGGAATACTCAAAATGTCAGGTTTTTGTCCTGAGGTGACAATAAATAGAAGAGTCCACAAAAGAGAAATAGAATGAGCAGAAAGGAGGACTCAAATGATTCCTAACTCTTTCAGGGGTCAATAATGAGAGTATGTTATTACTTTTAGACTGAGACTTAGCTTCTTTCCTACTAGTTGGGAAATTCTGGGAAGTTTTTTTCAGAGCAGATAGGAAGTCTCTTCCCAAGTGGAACAGTGATTACTACAGGAGAGAGAGGATAGAAGGGGGGGGAGGAAGGAGGCAGGGTCATAGGTACCAAACGACAGAAGGAAGAAGTTTTAAGGTTACAGTAGGGCTACTAGGGTGGTTTACAATAATCATTATGTATTTTATAAAGAACAAGAAAAGAGGAAAGGGTTTGAGGGCTCCTGACACGAAGAAATGACGAACATTCAACAAGATGGAATGATAATTTTCCTGATGTATTATGCAATGCATACACGCATTGAAATATCATAGTGTATCCCATAAATATATACAGTTGGGATATGTCAATTAATTTTTAAAAAAACAAAATAGACTCCTTTCCCAACTATTAGTAGAACCAGACTGTCTCTTTCTTTTTCACATTCTCCTCTTTTTTCTGTAATGTGTGTGCATGTTTTCAGAGCAAGTCAGACACTGCAGAGCCTTTCTTCTAATGAGTCAGGAAATTCATGGAGCCCACCACATGTTTGTCCACATAATGAGGAAAAATGACTACATGTTATCTTGAAGTTTCTTCCAAAACATTGGGAAGAGAGTCAAAGGACCTATTTTTAAGCCTTAGCTCGACAGTTTTATTAGTCAGGTAGAACTATTTCTAAATTTCAGCTGTCTCGCCTTAATTGACTCTCCCAGTCTACACTCTATGTGAATTATTAAAATCCCATGGTATGCAAGGGAATAAGAAAGAACAAGAGAGATTACACATAGTCCACAACAAGTCAATTCTGGAATCCCTAACATTCCATGAATATAGAAATTCATGGGCTATAACCATATTATTATTACACCTTCATCAAAATTTCCTAAGCAATACCTGCTTCAACTGAGAGCCCTAGTATATTTTTAGTATTTCTAGAAATACATTAACAATTGGTTCTAGATTACAACTGTTGTGTTAGCCATCTTATTCAATATAATTTTATACAGGCATATGGATAGAAATTATATTCCATTCTAGAACATCAAGAAATAAAACAGAAGGGAAACATGATCTTTCCTCAGTTAGTTAGCTAGCAAACAGAAATCTAGTGCTGTAAAGACTGGTGACTTTAGCACTAGGAGACACTGAATTCTAGGGCTGCTTTTTACCTCTGGGCACGCATAATATCCCTGAGGCTCAAACTCCTCATCCATTCATGAGAATATAGAACATTTTCAGGTGATGTGACTGTTCCTGGCCACATCAGAGCTGGGTGAAGATGACTAATATGAGGTCAAATATGTAAACATAATGTATATCATAATGTTCTCTATGAAATTTAGAGCAATGATATGGATACAATGAAAATGGGACTAGTATTGTCACTGTTTCCATTTCTAAGTACGTTAATATTTGTTTTGCTTTGGTGAATGTGGATCGCTTAAATGATTGCAATCTGTGAAGTGGAAAAACAGATTAGAAATTCAAAGTAATGTCATAAAAAATTCAACTTGTCCTTTATATTCATGGAACACCTTTCCAACTGAAGTACACTTACATATAGTACAAAATTCAGCTTATTCTTCTTAAAACATCACTTCCACATAACATTTGTCCCTTATGAAATGTTATCCCATTACATCTGTTGCAGCAATTCTAAAAGTACATCACTATAGGCACCAATAAGAGAGCAAGCTTATTCGGTGAGGGTATGTGTTGTAGAAAGTGTAGCTCAGAGACACTTACCCATTATTTGTTTTTATGTGTGTTGCTCGCTCTGTGTGTTTTCTGTGGCAAATTTTAATCACAAAATTGCTTTCTCATGCCACCCATAACCAATGTGGAGCTATTTCTCTACCCACACACACTCTCAAGTTTATTTTAGAAATGAAAACCTATTTATTGAATAAGTGCATCTGCTGCCAAAAGAGTAACAACATCTTCCAAAGGCAGATACAAATGATTTGAGACCATCCTTTTTTAGCTATTCTCTACTCCTCTTTAGAAAAATATCAATCTTTTCCTTAGTTGCTTTCTTATCTTCTGCTTGAAATATGTACTTAGTTTGGTCAAGTTAGAACAGAGCTGATCTCAAACTTAAAGTGGATTAAAAAGAGCCACACAGGGAATGCATTTTTTAAAAAGAGTCCCAGGTCTTTTCCCCAGATGTGCCATACTCTAAGTCCTGGTACATATACTTTCACATGTATTGCAGCCATTCATCTGGCACCGCTGGAAACCACTAGCTTCAGAATGATCCTCATGGCCTCACCACTGAATCCTTAAACATGATTTTGCAGACACTGTTAACTCTAGGGCTCTTAAGAGAACATTTAGTGTCTACATCTAAATAGTGAAGACTTCATCTCAAAGTTCAAGTAATTCAAGTGCATTTTTTTTTTTAATTCTTTAATTTGTATGAGACAGGGTCTCACTTTGTAGTTCAAACTGGCCCTAAACTCAGCCTCAAACTCACATCACAGCAATCCTCCTGCCTCTGCCTCCCGAGTACTGGGATTACAGGCGTGAGCCACCATGTCCAGCACTGTGGTATGTGGTACTGATTGCTGCTGGGCGTGAGTCTCCACACCCAGTATTGTATGTGGTTATGGGGGATGGAACCCTGGCCCTTGCACTTGAAAGACAGGCACTAGAACCACTGTGTTAAATCCCTGGCCCTAGTCCTGGATATAAATATTATGAGGCTATTATTTGCCTAAATTAACATAAAGAGATCTACTAGCTCAACACTACTGAATGTAATCTACTTATAGGTAGCAGGGTCTTTATTTTTGAAAACTTATTTACCTACTTTAGCTTCCCTTCTGAAAAGTGTGCTGCTTGTAAATCTCACCAGGGACGATCTACTCCTCTAAGTATTCACACAGATTTTCATACCAATTAAGATAATTATCAGCACAATTCAAACAGATTTCTTAATTACAGCTGCAGATATCTTTCTCAGCAAAAACAAGTCCCAGAGCTTTTAACAAAAGAGATTTCGTAAATAGTAGGTGAGCCTTGATTTCCATACCTCACATCACTGGAAATTTGCATGTCATTAAAACTTGCCCTCTATCCATGCTCCTAAAATTGTTGGTTCAGACTTTTTTTTTCTTTTATTTTATTTTTTATGTCAAATATTTGACTAGTTCACTGGACACAGACAACAGTTTAAAAACATCTTTGATCATCTCATCAATTAAAAAGTGTGAAGTGATGTTGGATTTCTATGGTTCTCAGTGTACAGGGCCTCAGTTTTATTCTCTGTTAAGGAAAAACTTGTCTGAGCAGCAAGGAGGGCTGGTGCTTGCTGTGCCATGACTTTTCACTCCTCCTGTGGAGTGAAAATACAAATGCAGCTCTCAGTTATTCATGTCTGACATGGACTCGCAGATGGAGAGGGTGCACTTCACAAATGTCTCAATGAGGAGTGTAGACAGGCTAAGTTCATCAAAGTGCCAGAACCTTCCTGAGCACCGGCCAAATGACCTATGATCTACAATGTGCCAACTACATAGGAATGGAGCTATGTATAATTCACTGATGGTCTTGTTCCTTTTTGAAAAAAAATTTTTTTTGCATGTACTCCCTCCTCTCATATATCAATCCAAATGAACGACAAGTGAAATGGAATCATATGGTCCTGTAGCTCATCTTTGTCAAATGTCATCTTTAAGGGAGTTGTGGGGATATCAGCAGTCAACTCAATTAGTGCTTCTGAGCATCCATGAGGTGTCTAGAAAGCATTGAACATTTGTACCAATGCAAAATAGACACTGTCCTATAAATAAATCTCAAGACTACAGAGAATGGGCAGCTGTATGTGTATCAGAATAAGTCACTGAGACCAACATATAAAGAAACATTTACATTTTTTAAAAAAGATGATGGTTAAACTAGAAGGTACCCAAATGAAATGATTTTTGAAAAAAATCTGTTCTGTAAGAAAGTAACAATAAAACTAAATATTTGAACTTCTGGACATATTTCACCTCTCCTCACTGCTCCTAAGGAAATTAGAAGTTTCTATAGGTTATTTTGTTCTTTTTCTTTTTCACAGCCTTCTATGCTTCTGTACCCTTTTATTTTGCTCTTATTTTTATTCTGGGTTTCTGTGTAAGAGAAATAATGTGATATGTAAGCTTCTGTATCTGATTTATTTCATTTAACATTAGTGTGAGAGACAGGGTAAGAGGACACAGAAGAACCCTTTTAGCAACTTGCAGTCCCCCGGGAGTCCCACAGCAAAATGATTAACAAACAACAAAGTTGAAACCTGGAGAAAAGTGCTGAACCTGGACTTGGCTCTTGCTGTTCTGAACAGCAGCACCAGCAGAAGGCCAAATACTGCAGCAGCAAAAGACGGAGCCAATATTCTCAGCTCACCACTCCTTTATTTGCTACCAGGACAAATATCCACAATAATCCCAGTAGTTGACCCCACAGGGCCGGGTAGACATTCTTGTATCCACATAAGTCGAAAGTCTGAGTAAGTTGTCTACAGTTCCTAATACATTATTGTCTCAAATTGCATTTACATTTTCCTGTATACAACAGAAATTTATCTTTCTTTATGGCAGGGCAGTATTCCACGATGCATAAATATCATATTTCTTTTCCATTCATCTGATAATAGACATATAGGCTACCTCCAAAATTTAACTATTATGAATTGTACTGCTATAAATATAAGTACCTGTATAACTTTGTGATATGATATTTTTGACTCTTTTACAAATATATCTAGAAGGGAAACAATTGAGTCAAATGGAATTTCTAGTTTTAGATTTTAGAAGAATTTCTATAATGATTTTTATAGTGGTTGTTTACAGTTTACAGTCCCACCAACAATAAAAAGGTGTCCTTTTTCCCTACACTCTCTCCACCACTTGTTATTATGTGATTTCTTCATGATAGCTATTCTTCTGGGGGTAAGATGGAATCCCAGTGATGTTTTCTGCTTTCATTGGTGAGTATTTGCAGTACACAATGATTGTATTCAATTTAGGGAATTGGTACATAACACATTGTAGGGTTTTTCTCCTTTTACCCCTAATTCTTTTTTTATTTTGCCAGCATGAGATTCATTTATCTTTGAAGACCCATATGTACAGATGAAAAACAAGGCTAATAGATTCTTTAAAAAATGAGGCTGGGATTTAGCTTAGTGATTCTGGTGCCTGTCTTGCAAGTGCAAGGGCCAGGGTTCCATCCTCCATAACCACATACAATACTGGGTGTGGAGACTCATGCCCAACAGCAATCAGTACCACATACCACAGTTCCAGGCATGGTGGCTCATGCCTGTAATCTCAGCACTTGGGAGGCTGAGGCAGGAGGATTGCTGTGATGGGAGTTTGAGGCTGAGCTCAGGGCCAGCCTGAACTACAAAGCGAGAACCTATCTCAAAAAAACAAACAAAGAAAAAAATAAAACATGAAACACAGGGCTTGGAATTTAGCTCAAGTGATACTGCTCGTACCTTGGAAGCACAAAGGTCCAAGTTTGATGTTTGCTGCCAAAAAAAAAAAACCTAAAAAAAAATGTTTAAAAAAACACATTTATCAGATTGATATAAGATCCTTCTTCAGAGTTTTCTTCAGAGTTTTCATTGTGAAAGGATGGTGGATTTTATCAGTCTTTTTCTGCATCTGTCTAGGTGATCATGTGATTTTTGCCCTTGCTTTTATTTCTGTGACAGCCTATATTTTTTGACTTGCACATGTTGAACCATCCTTCCAACCTTGAGATGAAGTCCACTCAGTCATAATGTATGATCTTTTTGATGGTTTGTTGCATTCTGTTTGTCAGTGTCTTGTTGAGTATTTCTGCATTTATATTCATTGAAGACATTTGTTATGGAAACCTAGACTGGTTTTGGAATCAGAATAAAGATGCTCCCGAGAATGACCTTGGGAGGACTCCTGCCTGTGCTATTTTATTAAAAAGAACTATTTAAATTAATAGGTAACTAACACAGTGTTTTAATTTTATAAAACACAGTGCTAGTAAATTCATGGAAAGCACTGAGCTAAGTATTATGGAGAATATAAATACAATAATATCCATGTCCTTAATAAATTTAATCCACAGCACACAAAGCAAGAAATTAGCAGAAATGGATAAACTATAGGAAGAACATGATATGTCATTAGGATTAGTATAAGATTCCAAATAAGGGAAAACTTATATTTGAGCTAAAAATAACACATTCTATGGGAGAAAGAATGGACTTCAACTGATAATGGAGAACAGACTGTTCAGAAAAATTACAAATGAATGTTTATTGACCATCTCCAGGGAACAACCTAGCTACATGGATTATAGTAATAACTGAAACACCAGAGACCCCGCCTACAAAGATCTCACACTTTAGTGTAGAGGGACAATATATAAGACTATTTCACAAAAGACTACTTCAAGTCCTGAATAATCCCAGGAAGAAGCTAGAGCAACTGATATGAAATAAAGGACATCTAAATTGGAAAATTAAATTGTCAGTGCTTATGAATGACATATATATAAAGAAAAATCAAACATGCCACCACAATACAATTAGAATAAACACACTCAGCAAAGCTGTAGGAAAGAAAAGTAGTAGCAGAAAAAGTAATATTGCTATATGCCAAAAGATAATTATCTAAAACAGAAAACAAGACAACAATCCCACTTATAATAAGCACAAAAAACAAACCAGAAATAAATTTAACCAAGGAGGTGAAAGATCTCTATAAAAAAATTTAAAAAGACTGAAGACACAAAAAAATAGACATTGTGTTATGGTTTAGATCTAAAATATGCCCTCAAAGTTCTCTGTGCTGAGAAGGTGGCTAGATCACAAAGCACTAAACACATCAGTGGGTCCTTTGATTGATGAGTTCAGGTGTGACGGGCTGTTAGAAGACGGGACCCCATTTGGAGGTGAGTCACTGGCGACGTGGCTTGGAGGGTGTGTCCTTGTTCCCAACTCTTCCCTTCTCCCTGTCATTCTCAGTTGCCTGAAGTTGGACACATTTTGCTATGGCAAGCCCTTCTGCCATCCTGCTTCTGTCTTGGAGCCACCAACCCAAAACGGTGAGCCTAAAGAAATCTCCAAGACCAAACTCAGGAGATTTTGGTGAGAAACAAAGACTTTACTGGCAGCTGGAGTAGAGGCGACATGTGCTACACACTGGTAGAAAATGTCTTCATATTGCTCATGTTAGATTTTGCAAGGGAGTGAGATTAATTATATAGCGTAATTAATCTGGGGAGAAGAAAAGAGCTCAACTCTTAGAAGGTAGTTTGTGTATTGCTGGTGGCTTTAGCCAGCTCTACAGTAAAAATCAAGAGCACAGGGAAGATGTGAGAAGTTTGCAGCTTCATTTGAAAGGACACTCTGCAGAGCTGAGGCAAAGGGGAACAAGCTGCTGACAAGACTAGCATTTTTAAAAAAGGTAAATACTTTGCACTAGAACAATAAGATAACTGGCTTGATTTGAGAAGAAAGCTCTTAGGCCCCTTGATCAAGAAGTGCCTCCTAAGAAGTCTGTCCCTTTCACACCATTCTGGTTTTACAGACATGCAAAAGCCAAGAATTACAGCATCAAAAAGTGTCCACCCAGATTTCAGAATAAGACCTAGGAGCCAGGCAGTGTGCTCCTGAGAGTCCACCATGAGAAGCTGTGAGAGTGAAGCCTAAGTTTCAGTAGATGATGATGATGTTGGAGATGCCAGGAATGTGGGACATCTGCTAAGGAAATCCAATGCGATAGAGGCTGAGCCCCCCAAGCCATTTGAAGTTTGCATTCTGCTACAACATGCTCGGTGTGATTGAGTTAAAAATACAGAATTTAAATAAAATATATTAACAAATAAAAAATAAAATAAAACACATTGAAAGCTTAATATTGCCAAATTTCTAACACATAATCTCTCTTATATACAAGCTATCCCTACAGAGAAAATAGTACACTTTGTATTATAAATCAAACATGAACATAGTAATACCATTATGAATAAACAGAAAAGTATGAAATGAATTTAGGTAGTTAACCCCTAAACTTTTTTAAAAGAATAGTCAAAATTAATTTTTAAAACAAAATGCATCATTACTACATGGACTCTATCTTGAAAATAATAGGAAAAACTTTATATTAGAATATTTACAGCCGGGCATGGTGGCTCACGCCTGTAATCTCAGCACTCGGGAGGCAGAGGCAGGAGGATTGCTGTGATGTGAGTCTGAGGCTGAGCTCAGGGCCAGCCTGAACCACAAAGCAAGACCCTGTCTCAAAAAAAAAACTAAAAAAAAAAAAAATAGAATATTTACTAACATTGTGTTTTACAATGGCAGGTTATGGGAGGAAAACATGAATTACCATGTATTTATATGATCTGAAGAGATACTAAAAGAAAAAAGGCATTTGAAAAATTTTATTCGTATATAATTTCTAGGAAACTAGAAATAGGGTGTAATTTCCTAAATATAAAGATCATCTGCTAAAATTATAAAACAAACAAATACTAGTGGATAGTATTATAGCAATATAGTAGATATTAGTGATTATCTGTATTATAGTGATATAGTAGATATCAATATAGATTAAAGAAGTATGTTAAGGCCAACCCTGCAGGAACAGAGTACTAAAAGTCATAGCCAAAACTGAAAACAAGACAAGGGAAAAAGAATCTAGAAAAATAGGGTTTTTTGCAAAAACAAATATCCCAATAAAGATTATTTTGGTAAATTTTCAAAAACCTCAGGGAGCCAGACTAACACACACGACAATCATCAGGGCCTCAGGATATGTCTATCATGTTCTGTCATCCTTAACATGTAGCTTTTATTTTCTTGTTGAAAATGAACGTGTCCAATAAGCCATCACCTCTGCATTCCAAGTGTTATGACTTGTATCCAGAGGAGCCCCAAAAGCCTAGGATGTTCACAGGTCAGGCTTTTCAGAGCTGGCTATATCTAGGTATGTAATGTTAGGATCTAGAGTTTGTACATGTGACGCTAGGGTTTAGAGTGTGTGGTACTAGTCAGTCAACTGATTAGAATTAACACGATTTTGAGTATAGCAAATGGATTTACTGAAGACAGAAGCCCCACCCTATGTGAGGGTTGCACCACCCCAAAAAGCTTGTAGCCTGAATTAGATAAAAAGGAAAGGCAGGCTTGCGGCTGCTGCTTCCTGCCTCCTGCCTGGTCTGCCATGGAACACTGTCTCTGCAGTGTCCCTCGGCCATGCCACCCTACCGTGGAACAGCCAGCTATGAACTGAAACCTCTGCAAACTATAACTGAATTAACCCTTTAATTTGTGGGTGTTCTGTATTTTGTTCCAGCAACAAGAAAGTTAGTAGCTCTAAGACAACAGGAAAAAAGAAAAGGTAAGTAGTCCTATATTTTCCGTTAACACATATTTCCTTGAATTTGTATGTATCTCTTTTGGTTAAATACCAGTAACTAAAACTTAATCACAGGCAAGGCCTTGTGATTAAGGGACCATAACTGTAGTTCCTGCCATTCTGGAGATTGAGGTAGGAACATCACTTGAGCCCAGAAGCTCACACCCCACTCAGGCAAGACCACACGTGAAAACAAGACCAAAGAAAGGATGAAAGAAACTTCAGTCTTCTATATTAGTGACTTTCTCCCCAGTGAGACATAACACACAGCACCTGAAGAACAGAGGAGGAAAAATTATCTTGGCTCATGTTTGAGACTATGGCTGGAAGCCTCCATGGCAGAAAAGCATAGAAGCCCTGGGCAGAGATAATCTGCTTCTGTCACGGCAATGAGGAAGCAGAGCACGAAGGCATGAACCCAGGAATAGACACACCCTACTAGTGACCAACTTCTTTCAATCAGGCTCTACCTCCTAACATAACATTTAATTATACTGCCCACATGGACCAATTCTTTCCCCAAAGAACTACCTTTAAGCACATAAGATTCTCGGGGATATATGGTTATAATACTCTGCTTCCGACCCCCAAGACTCATACACATCTCTTTATGCAAAATACATGTAGTTCATCTAAATAGTCACCAAAGTTGTTAGAGTTCCAGCATTGCTAAAGGGTTCAAGTTCAGTCTCCTTTGAGATTCAAAGCAAACGCTTAGCTATGATCCCCTGCAAAAATCAAAAAGAAAGTTAAGCACTACTGGCATACAATGACATTGGATAAAAATTCCTATTTCTAAGGGAAGGAAAAGAAAAACAGAGAGTAGAATTAAAGCAAGACCAAATCAGTAAGGCAAACATTAAATCTTGTAGTTTCATGTCCAGCTCCCAGGGCAAGCTATAGTGAGATATTAATTCCAAAAGGGTGGCCTTGCCTCTATGGAATTTCCTATGATTGTGGCCCTTATGGCTTCTGTTTGGGGCTGGCTTTTCTCACTACTTGTAACTTTCCTTAAGTATCTCCTATTTTTGGTTTCTCACACTTCCTGAAGTCTTTACTGCCCTTTGGACTTTACTCTCACAGCTGCATGCACTGCCCTCTTAAGGACACACAGATTGACCTTCTAATCCTTCAGAAATCTTAGTGGAAGACTCTGACTCCACAACTCTTGCATTTTGCACACATGTAAAGCCAGTACCATATAAATGATGTGAAGTACTCTCACCAGTTTAAGCAGAAGCCAGGTCCTCACTGATCATGGTTACAGAGGCAGCTGAATGTGTGGATTCCTAAGATATAGAAAACTCTTCCCTAGCAGACCTTGAATGAATTGGATTCCATAGGCCTCTCTCCTCAGTTTTTCAGTTTTGTAGAGCAAAGAAGAGTGGAGTCCTACTGATTCCAAGAATTTCCTCAAGGTATTCTTTCTATTCTGATACAAACTATGTGGTTTCTATTAAATGTTTACCTTTTAAGCCATACTTTCCCTTGTTCCAGCTTTCTAGGCCCTTTCTTTCTGGCAAAACTGAAAACTTTTTAAATGGGACAGTTCTTCCTGATTTTCATTACAAACATGGCTAAAAGCTGCCAATAGTACTCATGCCACAGCCTGAATAACATTAACTTCCTTGAAATTCCTCCTATTGGATGAATGATTCTGTTGCCCTTAATCTCAGTTCTATACAGTCTGGACATGGACATGGACATGGACAAAATGTAGAAAAATTTTCTACACATTACCTGGAGGCCAACTGCCAATGGAGTTCTGGTTCTTAGCTGAAACCTCCTGAGCCTATTATTCTTTACTATCTGCCCTTTCACTAGCCTTTTTTTTTTTTTTTTTTTTTTTTTTTTTTTTTTTTTTTTTTTTTTTTTTTTTTTTTTTTCTTTTGAGACAGGGTCTCACTTTTGTAGTTCAGGCTGGCCCTGAGCTCAGCCTTGAGCTCATAGCAATCCTCCTGCCTCTGCCTCCCAAATCCTGGGATTACAGTGTGAGCTTGGCATTGTTGTATGTGGTTACCAGGCCCTTGCACTTGCAAGGTGGGTGCTGGAACCACTAAGGCTAAAGGTTAAATCCCTGGCCCTTTACCAGCCTTCTGACATCTGACCAGAATCTCCCACTAAGTTTAGTTTAAACCCTTTCAGGACTTCTCTAGGAAACATTAGCAAATTTTTCCAAACTTCTTCCACAAATCAGTTTCAAAGACTCTTGAAGCTCATATTCAGGTATATTCACAGCACTGACCCTACTTTTCTGGTACCAAAATCTGTCTTTAGTAATATTCTTCTTGTTAAGACATAGTATCCAACATCCGCAACATACAGGAAGAGAGATTTATTTTGACTCATTTGGCCAGCTGTAAAGCAAGAATGTGTATGGAAGAGCCTTATCAGAGGAGAGCTGCTCACATCATAGAAGCCAGGAAACAGACAAAGAAGTCAATAACCTGAGAAGGAAGATACACTTTCTCCAGTCAGGCCCCAGTGTCCACATTTCTGACCTTTCCCTGCCTCTCAACATCACATTTAGTTATATTAGCCTCATGATCCAATCCTCTTTCAAAAGCCCTACTTCTGAATATAGGAAGCTCTTGGAAGACATCTAGATGTGAACCATCACATCACTGGTCAGAAGAAGAAAGCATAGCCGTATATGCATGTACGTTACACAGAAACTATTCATCTCTATCACAGAAAGATTTTAAATAGTCTCTCTATTTGAATTTTTGCCAGAGAACCCTCACAATTGCAACCAATGAAAATCAATAAAAGCACTTGGTAACTTTTATCAATATAGGATCAGCAATCACAACTTTATAAAGAAAATTAATAATATTGGGTTTATACCACTAAGATATCTTTTATTTCTAAGTACCAGCATTATGAAAAGTCCCATTAAAATATATAATATTTTGAACAAAACAATGAAAGTTTTAAAAACCATAAAGAAGGACTAATAATAGTAGAAATGTCTTGCCCCAAGGCACATTACAAAGTATTTATTTTATTTTACTTTATTTGTTACAGTACTATGGATTGAGTCCAGGGCCTCAGGCTTGCTAGGCAAGTACTCCCATGCTAAGCTACAGCCCTAGTCTCAAAATAATTTTAAATAAATGATTTTAGTTATAAAGTCAAATATTATCCAGTGAATTAAAAATGTTAGTGTATTGTTCAACAAATAAATTATAAACTTTAAAAGAAACTAAATTAAAAAATTAAAATCACTATAAAACAGGCAAAATGTAAGAACAAGTTATTTACAAAATATTTTCTCAAATGCAGACATGAAAATATGCTTGTTTTCCCTTGACATCAGATACATAAAAATTAAAATTATGTTTTTCCATCAAATTAGAAAAATTTATTCCTCTAAATCATGGGAAAGAATTTTGAGTGAATAACAATCTCTCAGATAGTCACAGGAAATGAAAGTTATTGCACACACATTGGAACATAATCAGCAGTGTCTAAGAAGGTTAAATATGTCTACTCTATTTTCTAATGACAATTCTCAGTCCTAAGGCACCCTCACAAATGCACACATACACACACACACACACACACACACACACACACACACACACACATATTCAAGCATCATAGTATAAATGTGAAGTATTCTACAAATCTCAGGCATTGAAGACATGACTTAATGCAATAATGTACACAGGTGGAGACTAGACAGATGCCTGGATTAGAAACATACTAACTTCATCTATGGGCTCATTCATTGATGAGTTCATAGCTGAATTATCTATTAGGAGGTGAGGCTGAGTTCAGAGAAGTAGAGCACTCAAGGCCTGCCTTTGAAGGATATATTTATGCCCCTCCCTCTCTCACACACATATTCTCTCTCTCTCTCTCTCTCTCTCTCTCTCTCTCTGTCTGATTCTTGTCTTTGTCCCTCTGTCTCTGTCTGTCTGTCTCTTCTTCTACTCAGCCCTTTCACCATAATGCTCTTCCTAGCCATAGACCTAAAACAATGGAACCAGCCAGATAAGAAGAACTGAAACATTTGAAATTATGAACCAAATAAATCTTTCCTCCTTTAAGTCGATTCTTCTCAGGTATTTTTGACAGAAACCACAAAATATTTGTAATTGGAAAAAAGAACTATAAAATCCTTCATCTCCAAAACCAATGCATAAACATAATGAAATGTTAGATATTCATTAAAATAAAAATTAAATCTCATATATATTCACATGAATTAGTATAGACCATAGAAGACATGAATTATAATGGTATTTTAAAGATTTAGATCTAAAATGTTTCATTTTTACTA
>PVIR01029097.1:0-21393 GCA_004026965.1 Petromus typicus | reverse complement strand
TTCTTCTACAGAATGGAGTATTACTCTGCCATAAAAAATGATAAGTTTGAATCATTTCTACTTAAATGGACATACCTTGAGGATATCCTCATAAGTGAAATAAATAGGGCACAGATAGGTACATATTGCATCTTTTCTCTGGTATGAGAAAATAAAGATGTAAAGGAGTCCTAGCATTGTATGTTATATATTGTGAAATAGAAAATGCTCAACGTAAATAGGGTGAAGGGGGAAAATGTTGAGATTGTAACAAAAAAGTAAGGAAACAAAATTTTATGTATATGGGGGGGTGGTAGGGTGGGTAGGGCTATGGGAAAAAATGAGAATTAAGTTGTGTCTTATACTGGTACAAATCCCCATTATGGAGTGCAAACATGATGTGTATATTTAATGTAGCAATAAAGATTAAAAAAAAAAAAAAGACTGCAGGCTCGGGAGCCAGATGGCCTAGGAACAGACCTCAACTCTGTCAACCACTGATCAAGTGGGTGATCTGACCTCTGACCTCTCTATGCCTTACTTTTGTCATTTGTGAAGTAGGAGCAACAGAACCTTCCTTACAAGGTGGTTGTGAGAATTAAGTGAGTTGAAACGTGTAAAACTAGACAGAGCAATGCCAAGATACATATTCAAAACTATGCAAGTATTCTATTACATTATGTCATATATTATTGTCATTTCATTGAAAAAGAGACCAGGGACCCAAGAAATGACTTTGCCCTGTGAGGTTCTCATAGTGAACTTTTCAACTCAGATTTCCCCTAGACCAAGGAAGTGTCTTCCCATCTTTGCATGGCCATTAAAGTCTTCTGGTGTCTCCAGGAGTAGCTGGTTGAGAGACAAGCAGTTTAGTTATTGAACACAATTGTTATGGTCACATGTCACTCTGATACCTTAGTTGAAGACAATAGGATAGGACTGGCTCTGGTCCCCAGGGCAGGCTGGCAGGTGGAGGTGGGTCCTGCCCCAGCAAGTGACACCCCTGCTGTTAGGGCCCTGCTCAGTGCCCATGCGCGCATCTGCTCCAGTCTGAGTGAGCCAGGATTCCTTTTTCTGGTGCCTTCCCTCTCCCCATCTGCACCGCAGCCTTCTGGGATTTCTTGGTGTTCCCACTCTTCCTCTGGAATTAGGTCTATTTGGTTTTTGTCTCGTCTGCTCTGTCCTGACCTCATTCACCACAGCATCTTGCCCCTCCCCCTCCCCACAGCTGAACCATCTGCATCTCCAGTGCTTACTCATGCTCCCCCACTAGGAGAAGGGCACCTGGAAAACAGGTTAAAGACAGGGCTGACCAGCCTCGGTCCTGGGAATTTTGAGTCAGGAAGGTGGGATGAAAGTGCAGGAGTCCCTATTTTTAGCAGGCATTGCTGGTGACTTGTTTTTGGGGAAGTCTAGGAGTCACTACCTAGAGCATGCTCATGTTTCTCCCTCCCACAAAACCCCCACGGCTCTCTCGCATCCTGTGTCACTCATGTCTTTGGCAATGGTGACATCTCTTGCTCTCATACCTATGCAGGTCCCTGAGCCTTGGCAACCTGCAGATTTTCTCTCCGAGCAATCGAAGCCTCTTGAGGGCAGGCATGAAATGTTGGTTTTATTTTTGTTGTTTTTTTACCCAACTGGATATACACCGTGGATATTTGGTTGAAATTTTACTTTATTCCTCTTACTACATTTTCTGTGGTATAACTGTTTCACTGAAGCACACTTGAAAGGCCAGGAGGGATGCCAAGAGAGGAGTTACACACCTGTAAATCTCAGCACTCTGGGAAACTGAGGCAGGAAGATTCAAAATTTGAGCTCAGTCTGGGTGACTTAAACTCTGTTTTAAAAGAGAAAGAAGGAAAGAAAAGAAATGTGAAGGTCCTGGGTTCAATCCCAAAGTCATTTTTGTATTCTACAAAAATGAATACTAGAAATTCCATTTGAGCCAGGTTTTCTCCTTCTTCATATCTTCCCAAAAGTTAATCTCATGATATTATAGTGACACTTGCATATCCATGTTCATAGCAGTGCACTTCATAACAGCTAGATCTTGACAGTGGCCTAAATGTCCATTAACAGAAGAATACATAAAGAAAATGTAGTATGCACACACTGTGGAGTACTACTCTGCCATAAAAAAGGTTGAAATTGAATCATTTTTAGGAATATAGATGCACCTTGAGGCCATAATGTTAAGTGAAATAAACCAAAACACAATCTTAAATATTGGTAGTTTCTCTTATATGAGAAACTCAAAATATAAATAAAGAGCAAAATAAAAAATAAGTAATAGGGCTGGACATGGTGGCTCACACCTGTAATCCCAGTCCTCAGGAGGCAGAGACAGGAGGATTGCTATGAGTTCAAGGCTAGCTTGGGCTACATAGTGAACTTAGGGCTAGCCTGAATTACTAAAGTGAAGCACTGACTCAAAAAAGGATAATAGGAAGGAGGCAGCTTGATCTTCCTCAAATAGGCATGGGATAAAGAAAAAGGGGATGAAGAAAAGAATGAGTTACATACACATATCAGTGCCACACAAAGAATATAGGCATTCTGTGCTAGACACATGTACCAATACAGAAAAAAGTTAGGAACACAGGCATACTAATTTGGAATTAAACACACATTATTTATTCCTCCTTTGATTAAGTAAGCCTAAGTATAACCATCTCTGGTGTCTAGATTTATATGGGGCTGTCCAAAAAGAGATGACACCTGGACAGAGCTGGCCTGGCCATGTGGGTTGAAGAACTTGTCCAATTCTCAGCTCTACAATACTTTGCGAGTACGTCTGACCTCGGGTGAGACGTTTCAGTAAACACAACCTCAGCTTCTTCATTCTGACAGTAGGGTTAAGTCCTGATCTCCTTGGCCTGTGGAAGTTCAATGAGACAGCATGTACAGAATCTTCTTGTACACTGTCACATGCGGCTGCATGGGGTAGACTCGACTTTCCATCGTGATGTCTTGTAGTGAGTGTCCCAGCTCTTCTGCTTTGCTGAATTCCCACCCAGGGTTCCTGCCCAAGTCAAGCGGCTCCAGTTGAAATGCTAAGCTGCACAGCTCAGGAAATCTGCTTCCCGGCAAGTTATGAAACCTCACATCTGAGGTGAGAGAGACAATGGAAAGCAGTGACTCAGAGCAGGCAGCAGGCAGTGGCCTGCGAGGACAAAAGACTTTGAAGAGACTCCTTAGGGCTGACAGTGTCTTCTTGGCTGGGTGTGCCGGGGAACTGGGACAGATCCATTGTAAGCTTTGCTTTGTTTCAGAGAGGAATTTAGAAGCCGGATTATGATTGGGTGGATGGTTAACATCAGTGACAATAGACAAAATTTGCAGATGGCAGTGCTTAAAATCTCAATGACAACAGTAAAAAATGATAAAGGCATTACAGCAAAAGGGGGTGGGTGTTGTCCTGCAGATGAACTCTTACAGAATCAGATTTTCTGAACTCGATAAGAATGCATTAGACGAGGCAGTTCCAGGATTTTGTGCATTCTGGAGGGATGCATTAGTCCAAGCGAGAAAAATACAGTGGACTTTAGAAATCTGTACAAACAGCAAAAGAAACTTGTCATGTCATGACGTATCTGCAGCATTACAGATTTTGTCCTTACATCTCTTTTTTAAATTTGACTCCAGGAAATAGATTTGGAACCTGATCAGTCCCATGCTGGGCTCTGCCATCCTTCCAGAATTATAAACATCAGATTATTACCACGCATTTCCTACATGTGCCTTCCAGGTGGCTCCAGTCTCCACCTCAGTAAACACTCCCCTAACCATGCTGTAGCATCGCCCAGATGGCGAGGTCTCGGGAGGAGGGGCGGGAGCGTGGCCGGAGACACTGCAGCTTGGCTCGGGGAGCACAGGAGGGAGGTGGCATTTCAGGGAGGGCTCCAGGGATTCTAGGGTGGCGAAGCTACCCTTCTTCACTGCAGGCATGCTGGAGCTTACAAAAGAGCTCTGGAATTGTTTGCTTTTCTTTCTTTAAAAAAAAAAAATCCATCCTATTCCTGGAAAAACCACAATTTTCCCCCCAGCAGTCCCAGGGTCCTTCGATTTAAAAAGCAAATAGCTTCCCTGCTATTGTATGTTTCTGTGGGTCTGTTTTGAGTAGCAATTAATTCCAGTGTAAATGAGTTTGGATCTGAGACTCTCATTAATGTGTTAGGACTTCCAGGTCCTGTGGTTGGACACCACTTACATGTAGAATTGTTAACTTTATGATTTTTTGACGATTTTCTTCTCGCTCCCAAATCTCATATAAAACTAATTCCCCAACCGACTGACCAAGCACCTCTGACCTCTCGCCTCAACTGCTTAAAGATGCCTGGTTCTTTTGCTTGGCCTTCTGGTCCATAGATTAGAAGCTGCCCTACATTTCTAAGGGCAGCCATCCTGATGTCTTCCTTCCATTGGCTTCCTCTTCTCTGCCTGCATTTGGTGTATGAGTCCAGGTATCCATCTTCCTTGGACCTCAGGTGCTTCCCAGCACTGGTCCTGGATTCGTGGGTGTGAGAGAGTCACTTGTTTGATTTACTGGTGTTGAAACTGCAGGGGTTTGACCAAGTTCCTGTTATCTGTGCTGTTCTGATGGGTGTGTGTATGTGTGTGCGCGCATGCTACTAGAACATGAAAAATTTTGTATGTAACCTGGGTTCTATTCTGTTTGGATGGTGATGCCATAGATTGGTAATGGAGGCTGTAAGGGACAATTGCTGGGAGTCTCAGAGGCTTATTTACCTGTCTCAGTTACATCCAGTCTCGGTCTGTGCAGAGAGCGGCAGGTTCGGCTTCCACGAATGACACTCATGGCTCTGAGTTGCAGGAAGCATTTGTGTACCTTCAGGAACCCACCTCGTGTACCTCAGGGGACTTTTTCAGCCCAAGCAGGCTGGGGACCGAATTGAGGTGGGTGCTTATGGGCCTCGCGGCTGGAAAGAGGCTGCTGGAGGCTGAAATTTGGTTGGTGGCCACTGCGCACTATATGTGTATTTGTCCCGTTTTCCAAGTTTGTGCTGGTCACTTTTCTTTGACTGTGGAATTTTTAGGATGCAGCCTAGTGGGCGAGGTCCTTAAAGGTTCTCATAGTATTTTTAAGCAAGAGAACATGAAGGCTCAGAGCTTCAGTGACAGGGGGAGGCGATTATAAGCTTAGAACATGTCAGCTTCAAGTGTAAATCCTAATTTTGCTACTTCTTGGGAAAGAGAACTTGGGTAGGTCCCCTGAACTTTCCTACCCTCATTTCAGCTTTCTATTAAACCGAGTCCATTCCACCTCGGTCATCAAATTGTCCTAAGAATGGCATAAGAAAATAAATGGAAATCACTCAACCTACAAAGTGGGTACTTAACAAACAGCTATTGCTACTATTGTGATGATATGATTGTTATTATGTAACTCTCACGAGGTCCTATAGCTGATCGTGGCTGAGGTTGGGTTTGCAGTCCGGATTGGCTCTTCCTGCTTGGTTGTTCTTGTTTCCTCGGAGAAGCCAGGCTGGATAGCACTTGGCACACCTATGAGCTGCCTCAAGTTTTGCCCCATGCTTGCTCCTGAGGCCACCTGGGCTCCCCCTCCTACAGCCCTCCCTGCTCAGTACCGTGATGGCTGATTCATTGGTCTTCTTCCTGGGCACTGTGTGTTCCTTGGGGCAGGGTCTACCTCTGCTCCCTTATCACAGTCCTGTTCTTTCAGTGTGCCTAAGACTCGGTGTGTGTCAGGTGCTGGACTGGGCCCAGGTAGCAGGTGATAAGGTGAAAGGAGATGAAGAAACAGGAAAGGCAGAACGGGGTTGGAAGGAGGTTACAGAGTGACACAGGAGGATTTTCAGTGGCATGGCCAGTGGGAGCCTTTCTGAGAAGGTGACAGTGAACGAAGACCTGAGGTTGGGGTGGATGTCTTCCAGGTGGAGTGAGGGTGGGGTAGTGCAAGGCCGAGGCATGGCCGTGGAGGGAGGGCAGTGTACAGAGCAGCCTTGTAGGAGATGAGTCAGAGAGGTGGTGGTGGGGGGGGTGTTTTAAGTCTTGCAGGTCCTGCGAGGACTTCAATTTTTCTCCCAAGTGACAGGAGAGTTTGTGCTGTGCTTCAGGCAGCAGCATGACTTGGCTTCGCGTGAGGGCCTGATGCCTGGCACATAGCAGGTTCTCAGTCAGTGTCTGTTGATTTGAAATAAGATGCGTGACGATCTTCCCTGACTGCCCCCTGGCCTCCAGCAGCAAGCTGTGGAGAAATCCCTAGTTCTGTGAAGGGCTGGAGCTGGACTTAAATGTTTCTAGCCAAGAGCTGAAAACAGATGGAAACAAAATGCCAACATTAATCTAAAAGGCAGATGGAAATAAGATCAAACGAGAGAAGAGGATGAGTGTGTTTTCAGCGAGCCTGTGAGCTCTCTTCGGAGCCACACTGTGGAAAGCCGGCGGACCAGCCTGGTGCCTCAAGGTAGAAAATGGGTTTCACCTGGAGCCCACAGATGGGAGAAGCATGTTCATCTTTGCCACAGTGTGGACACGAGGGCGGGCTCTCTCCTCAGAGCCAGCGAGCCCCGGAGCTTGGACTTGCTGGAAACGTACACAGCAGTCTTCAGTGTGGGCCCCATGAAATCTCCTTGGCGGTGTACTTTTGATTTGAGGCTTGCTGATCACAATTCTTTGGTCCTTGGTGCGTATGATAGCTGGCTCCTTCCCTGTCGCACAGGCCAGCAGGGCGGGAGGAACGTCAGGGGAGAAGCCCACAGTGACCTGTACCCTTACTTTCCTTAGTGGCATCTTTCTCATCTTTTTTCCCTTGAAATATAGACAGATAGATAGATAAATAGTACCCAAAATGTATACCTGCCTTGGGAAAAATAAAACTTGTATAAATACTTTAAGTTTATTGAGACATCATGAGATTAATATAGGTTACCCTGGACCTCTACAGTCACAAGAGTTCTGAGCTGCTGCTTCAGTAACCTTGGTCATTGATAACACTGTGTGCATTTTCAGTTTCTTCACTAAGGGCTGGTAGTGTAGTGGATTCTCTATGATATGCAGCATCTTCTAGCATCCCCCACATGAGGGTGACACTCTCATGTTAAAACATTCAACTATATTTCCTCTCTTGTATACAATTTTTGGCAGTCTGTCTCTGTCTCTGTCTCTCTTTCTTTCTCTGTTTCTCTCTCCTGGATTATAAACTGGTCTATCTCTTAGCTTCCACATGTAAGACAGTACATACAGTACTTTTTGTGTCTAGTTTATTTCACTTGACACAACTCTTGGTGTCGTCCATTTTGCTTCAAGTAGCATAACTTCATTGTTTGTGTCTGGATAATATTCCATTGTGTATATTTTCCACATTGTCTTTGTCTATTCACTTGAGCAAGTAGGTTGATTCCATCTCTTGGCTATAAACATGGGAATGTAGAAGTCTTTTGACACACTTGATATCAATTCTACTTTTGGACTTTTATAAACACATTTATGAGATTATGAGTGTCAAAGGGAAAAAAGTCTATATATGTTTGATTTTTATATTTGTATTTTTAGTGGCCCTAATTATAATGATATAGTTGCTAGAAATATAGAAAGCAGTATTTCAACATTTATTCAGTATAAAGCCCCATCCTTACAATCATGGGAGGAGGGGTGGTATAGGGCCTTACTAACAACTAACTATTAGTCAAGAGAGCACCCACACAATCCAGGGAAGTCTAGAAAATAGTTCTTTCAGTCCATTATCTTACCTCACGCAGGATCTCTAGGAGTGTAGGACTGCAAAAGGCTATTCTAAGTTGGTTGACCTATCCAGATCCCTGTCTGTCACAAGGTCCTTCTTCTAAACCAGGGTTGGTCAACCATAGTCCACCGACTAAATCCAGTCGGCCTTCTGTTTTTGTGTGAGCTTAGAATGAGTTTCACAGTTTTTAAAGATCTGAAAAAAACAGAATAGTGTTTTGTGACATGAAAACATTTTCAATTCAAATCTTGTTGCCCATAGATAAAGTTTATTTATGCATGCACCTTATTCCTGTATTGTGGATGGCTGCTTTTGTCCCACATGGTACAGTGTAGTACCTGAGATGGAGACAAGGTCCCCTGGCAGGTATTTATGATCCTGACCAACCCCTCCTCTAACCCCACAGCACAGCGGGTAAGGAAACGCTCGTTAGCAGACACTCTTTCCTTTCCCTCTGAGCCATCACCGGTCACTTAACCTCTTCTCTCACTCCCTATCATCTTAGTTTTCCTTCTTTTCCCCTTGGCCCAGCTTGTCAGCCAGGCACGTCTGCCTGAGTAGCTGCCAAGAGTGGGCTGGTGGAGAGGGATGGGCAGAACCAGCAGAAAGGGCCTCTGTCTCCATCCACTCATGGCATGGGGCCCCGACGAGACCTCCAGGCTTGCTGGGCTATCCAGAGCAACTCTGTTAAATTTTGTCCTGGATTACAATCTGGAAGAATCTCTAACTCATTTTCTACCGTGAGCTCATGGTAGAATGTAATCCCTATTCATAGCTTGAAGAAAGGAAGAAAATATCCTGGCCCACCACAAATTCCTTCCCCGTGACGGAGACGAGATTTACAGCACAGAAGGCTGTCAGAGATCTCCCACTTTGCTGGCTTTGTGAGTTCTGTTTTCTTCTCTTGGGATGTGCCCTCTCTTTTTATCTATGTCGTCTTCTATAAAGAGCTCTCACGTCCTGCTTCCTCCATGAACTTTTCCTTGTCTGTGTCTACAGCAAATTTTCTCCCAGAGTTTAATGATTTCCTTTCTGCATCTTGCTGGGCTCATGGAGTCAGTAGCGCTGGCCCCACCATCTGGTTTCCATCCCCTACCTCCCTCCTTCTGAAGACTCTTTAGGGTCAGACTCAGCTTTCTCCTCATCTCTTAGAAGTGACCCTTGATGGCAGCCAGGCTTGTCTCGTCCAAATCCTTTCTTGACGGAGGTGCAAATGTGTGAGGTGCAAACCTTACTACTTTGTCTCCTGTTTACTGGTCTTCAAATCTTTCCTTGCTCTCTGGACAAGGTGTACAAACCTCCTATGAGTTGTTCTCCTTGACCTCTCCAACCTCATCCCCTGCTTCAGATTCTGGGTCCTGGAAAAACAGAACCGAGTGTGGCTCTTGACTTCACTGTTGTATGTTTTTCTCTCTGTACAGGAAGCTTCATTCTCTTCCACTCAGTCCCTTGTTAAAGTAGCTTCTGCTTCTACAGGGCTCAGCCCAGACATCATGCCTATTCTCTTCCTCTGCTGGCTGGAGTTGGCCTTTCTCTGCCTGAGCTTCCATAGGCCTAGCTGTATGATTATGCTGTCCACACTGTGTTTGTTTTCCTGATGTCTTCTTCTTCACTGAGGAAGGACTGAGTCCCGCTTATCTTTATGTCAGTAGTTCTTTTTAGTCTCTGACTTACAAGAAGTGCTTACTAAATGTTTATTGGGAATACAAGAGATTAATGATAAATCCTTGTATGGTAAGATAGTCTTTCACACATGGTTCTATCCCTAGCTCTTGGCTCAATTCCTGTTTTGCTGCTGATGAGGATGATTCCAGGGTATTGCTCTTTGATTTAAAGATATCACTGTGAACTCGTGGCTGAGCTTGTGCCTCAGTGCAGGCCTAACGATGGCCGTCTGCCTCCGACACACTTCATGGTTCATGCGGTACAATGACGATGGTCCAAGTAACTTCATGTTGAGTGGTTTCTGTGTGCGCTAGGCGTCTAGCAAATGATTTCTAATTCTCAAAACAACCCTGCATGGCTGGCATTATTCTACACCAAAGACACTGATGCACAGATGGTAAATAGTTTTATCACCATAATTCAGTGGCTGTGAACCTGGGATTTGAACCCAGGTTTGTTTAACTTTGATGGCCTTAATATTTTTATCATCTCTTTTCCTGATCATAATTTATATTTTAGCCATAACAATAAAGCTATAATGTAACTATTTATAGTTTGGAAAAAGAAGGACAGAGAGAAAAAGAAATGGGAAGTCCAGCTGCAACCCTGCTACCTGAAAAAAAAAAATTCACCTGTTGTTTGCTTTGTCTGTGCCTCCTTCTCTTCCAGTCTAAATGTGTGTATAGTGGACACACCAGACATGCCATTGGTATTTTGCTTTCTGTCTTTTTTTTTCTCCCCTCCAACCCCAATCATTATGTCAAAGGCATTTCCCAGTGTCTGGTCATAGTCTTCATAATTATAATTTTAATGATTTGTACTTCATTTCTGGTCTTGGCTTGAATAATTAGACTCTTCCAACTCCCATGGTCATTTGTCCTTTCCTCTTTCTATTCATTGCTCTGTAAGTGCATCTGGGCTTTATTTAAGGCAGCTGTAGTGAGGGTGCTGGACTTGATGCCAGAGAAGTTGGACTGAGTCCCAGATCTGACACTAACTCGTTGTGTGACCTTGAGCAAGTCAAGTTCATTCACTGTGAAGCTCCTCCCTGTTCTGTGAGCACCTTGAGGGAAGAGATTGTTGTGTTTTTTCTTTGTAGGCTTTGTGTCTGACACAGAGAATGAGATCAATGCATGCTTTATAGAAAGGCTCTCCAATTCTCTCCTCTCTGTAAAATGGGACAAACTAACATATTCCTTAGAGATATGGTTACTAAATGAAGCTTAGGCACACATGCAGACAAACACATGCTTACACAAAGACACGTATACATACACACACATTGCAGTTGTAAATCATTATATACTTTGGTATAACTATTATAATTATGGGGTTTATACACTTCACATAAAAGTCTATTCAATTATCTAGAAGAGTAGCAAGCTTCCCGACTGGATGCCACATCTTTCCTCCAGATGTTTGGGATTCTGTAGGCACAGTAGACCACAGACTTAAAAGAATCATCATTCTCTGTTTATGTTGAGTTGTCTGTGTTTCCTCACCATGATGTTGACAATGGGAGCCGCATGTGCTTCGCTTGCTGGGTGCAACACCAGGCTCAGCCAGGACTTTAGTAAGTGCACTTTGGTGTGATTAAGAAGAAGAATGTGGGATGTTAAAAGTTCATGTCTAAGAAACATTGTAGTTGGCAAAGACTCCTTCCAGGGGGTGCTGTCATTTGCCCTGGGGCAGAAACTGCTGGAATTGGTTTGGTTTATCTAGAAGGAAACAGTCCAACAGTGTGGGAGAAGTTTTCAGTCTCTTCCAGGTATAAGGACAGTGACTCTACAGAAACAAAAGAAAAATAGTCCAGAAACTTGTGAAACAATTCTTATCTATTCTTATGATAATATTTTTTTAACTGCAAAGTCCCAAGAGCCAATGTTTCTTCACCATCTACATAATATCAGCATTGTAATTCTCAGCCTTAATAAAGATTAAGTTGTTCTAAGGAGTAGTGGACTGAAAACATCAGAAACATGTTGATTATGTATAACATTTGGAGAGAAAATAACTTTCTAAATAGTCAGGTAGCCAGGTAAATTGAATTTAAAGACCAAAGAGTAAACAGAATTAAAGACTAAATGTTTTGAAAGGTATATATTCTGCTTAAGTGGCAAAATGTATTGGGCCTAAATTACATAAAAGTATATTTAGAACATTAGAAAATGAAATTATTTATAAAAAACACTATACTTTTTGTGAAAAGTTTTGGCGATATAACGGTAAAACACTGTTTAATTTGATGAATGTAGATTAAAAACAGTATAAGACTGTGCTCCCAGTAATGACTGGGACAGTTTGCATTATACTCAGTTTCCTATAGATAGCAGTGATATGCTTTGATTCACATGTTCACATCAAATACAGGTACTACAGAGCAAGAAAAGAAAGCAGAAACTGGAGGGATGTCAATATAAGGAAGAGAACAAGTGAATAAGGTCATATCCCGAAGCACGCAACCCAGGCTGTCCAGTGCAAGAAGACGAGTCTGAGCACAAGAGTGCTGTGTCACTACCACAACATGCGAGGGTATAGTGTGAGTCTGTCAAAGTGGCCACAAGGGATAGAGAAAATCCCGGAAAAAAAAGAGCTACCGCAAGGGAACCACAAATTCTTCATATGTATGTTTTACCAAGTTATTGGGTAATTTTTAATTCATTCAGCATGAGAGAGATCCCAGGGGAACTAAATGAAATAATAGTTGGAAAGATGAAGGAACTCAGTGTGTATTGGGAGACTTTGGTGTTTCAGTTGAGCCAAGTTACATGCCTCCCAGAAGAAAAATTGAAATTATTTTCAGAGGAAGATAACATTCTCCAGCTATTCTGTATATATCACCCTCAATTGTTATACACTGGAAAATCACTAGGCATGAAAAGACATGGGGAAATATGGCTGATAGTCATGAGAAAAACAATAGACCACAAAAACTAAAATTTTTTTGAGATGAATCAGATGTCAAAATGATTAAACAAGAAATGTAAACAGCAGTTACACATATATTCAATGACTTAAAGGAAAATATGGTTATGAAGAATGAGCAGATAAATATCAGCAAAGGGATGTCAACAGTAACAAGGCACTGAATGGAAATTCTGCAACTGACAAGTATCATACAGTTTATCAGTGGACAGAGTTAATGGAAGAATGAAGGTGGTGGAGGACAGGATTATTACATTGAACATGGGTTGATATAAGTCATCCAGTCTGGATAACAGAAAGAGAAAAGATGACAGACAACGTAATAGAGCCTCACTGGTCTATGGGAAAATATGAAGTGATATGACATGTGTATTCGGAGACCAGAAGGAGGAAGGGAGAAGAGTAGGAGAGGAAAAAAGTTAGAGATGATTCCAAATTTTGTGAAAGAACATAAAATAACAAAGCTTATGTATACAGGGGTGGGCGGTTGCAGGGCAGGGGGTAAGGGGAAAAATGAGAACAAAGTCATGTCATATTCTAGTACAAACTCTCAATGTTGAATGCGATGATGATGTGTATTAATAATGTACCAATAAAGAATTTAATTAAAAAATAAGCAAAGAGAGACAGTAGAAATGTAAGCTGAACTGTGTTCCAACTTTCCAGAGTATCCTTATGAGTCATCCTGGGGACAAAAAGAGACTTTGGAAGGATCATCCCTAATGTAAGGTGAAAATATCTGTAGAAATTTCTCATCTCACAAACAAAAAGCTTAAAAATAAGTTCTGAAAGAACCAAGATCATCCAAAAATAACCCCAACCTCAAAAACAAGGCATACTCATGTTTTTAAAAAGGCAAGAATTTGAGAACCAAACAGTACAAAATTAATAATATACCATAAGCAATTGAATATTTTTAGACATGAAGAGCAAAGGGAAAATGTGACCAGTAACTGGAATAAAGTCTGTCAATAGAAATCCACCTCAAAATGAAGACAATGGTAGAAATAGCAAACAAACATGCTAAAGTGACTCAAGAAAACATTCTGAGAGGAGAATTGGTACGAAAAAGAACTCAATTGTATTTTTTAGAATGGAAAAATAAAATATAAGGGATGAAGTTTCACTGGGTAGAATTAATGAAAGATAAAATACAGCACGAAGAAGTGTCAGTGAACTTGAAACCATGCAATAGAAACATCCAAGTTTGAAGAGGAGCTCGTTACAGACAGGAAACAAAAACAGTTCCTTAGGCAACAGGCAGAAAAATATCAGGTAACCTAATGGAAAATAAATACAAAAGTGATGTCTTTATTCCAAATGTATCAGTAATTTCATTGGTTGTAAAGGCCATGGACATTTCAGTTATAAAGCAAAGATGATGAGCCTGCATAAGGACACAGGTCAGAGTATAGGCTAGTAGAAACCCACTTAACCATAGGTTAAAAGTAAAAGAATGAAAAGATATAGAACAGATCACTCCTAGATTGCTGGTGGGAACGAAAAATGAGCAGCCACCTGGAAAAGAGTATGACAGTGTTATACAGAATGAATCAACCTGGAAACAAATGTTAGCTGTTTGTCTTTGTGACAAAACAACCTGAGAAAACCAATCTACAGGCTGAAATAATTATTTTTGGCTCCTGGTTTCAGAGATGTTGACCCATGTCTGGCTAGCTCCATTGTGATGAGGCCTGTGGTGAGACAGAAATATCATGTCGGGAAGGGCATGGTGGAGGAAAACTCATTTTATGGCGGTCAAGAAGCAGAGAGAAAGGGAAAAGTCAGAGACAACATAGTGTCCCCAAGACAGTGGCCTTTGTGACCTTGTTCAACCTAGGTCAACCTTCTATGGTCTCCGTCATCTCCCAATAATATCATCACATTATGACTATGTTGGTGGATTATTCCACTAAATGGAGTTAGATATCCCATGATCCAATCACTTCCCAGAAGTCCGTAGCTAACAGGCAAGCTCCCAACACAGTAGTCTCCCAGGGGATATTTTGGAATGGTATCCACAACATTCCCTAGCAGCTGAAGTGCTTGGTGAAGAAAACATGGAAAGCAACACATCTTCACTATTTCTTTTTTGTGTTGTACTAGAGTCCACAAATGACATAATCATCTTGTGTATGAAAGATCCTATGGAATCTACAAAAATGTTGTTAAAAGTATTAAGTGAGTTTAGCAAGGTCATAAGATAAAGAGTAAATATGTGGACATTAATTGGAACACTACATACTAGCAATAAAATTGAAAAATTAATTTATAAACATTGAATAATAAAACCAATATTTCAGTACCAAGGGGTTAATGATTATTGGCACATTGTTCAGTGATGTTAAAGAAGTCCTAAGTGGAGAGATAAAGTCTGAGCAAGGATTGGAAAAGTCACTATTGTTAAAATGGAAGTTCCCTCTAAATTGATCCATAGATGAAATAGAATCCTAATGAAAATCTCAGCATGTGTTTTTTTCTTCTAAAAGTTATACAAATTAATTCTAATATTTTATAGAGCAGCAAAGGATTTGGGTCAAAATAATTTTAAAACAAGAAGAAATTTACAAGATTAAGTCACATGATTATAAGGATTTTTATGAAGTTATAATACGTAAGACTGTGATCCTAATAAGGGTAGATGGATCTCTCTGTACATCTGTCTGTCTGTCTATCATCTGTCCATCTCATCCATGGTCAGCTGCTTTTTATCCAAGATGTTGAGGTGAGACAGTGAGGATAAGATAGACCTTTCAACCTTGGTGTTGGCACAGTTGGTACTCACTTGGGAAAAATGAACCTCAGGAACCTCAGGGCTTTATTTTTTTGTGCAGATATTATATTGATATCAATCATAGAGCTAACAGTAAAAGCTAAAAGTGTAACACTTCTCTGAGGGAAATCAGAAAGAATCTTTGCAAAGTAAGGATAAGCAAAATTTCTATGAATAGGATAAAACTTGAAACGAAAATTGTTTAATTTTTATAAATATCAGAAACTTTTGCATGTTTGCCACATGCAAAAAATGAAAAAGGCAAATCAGATAGGAAGAAAATGTTTGTTTCACACTTTCCTGAGAAAAGATATTCATCTGAACTATATGAAGAATTCTTAAAATTCTACAATAAAAAACCACACAGCCCAATAAAGATTTTTATAGGCACTTCTTAGAGGAAGATGTACAAGTAGATGCTAAGGCAAGGCATGTGACCAGAGCGAAGAGCCATTTAATAATGATAAAATGAAGGCATGATGCTGAATTCACCAGGAAAATATGACAATCCTAAATAAGTATTCACTTAAGCGCACAGATTTTCAATTTGAGAAGTAAAAACTAACAGACAAACCCCCATAATAGATGAAAATTTTGAATAATTGTTTTAGGAATTCTTCAGTTTACACCATTTTACAATGTGTGTTTTCCTGAAGCAGCTCTTTAGCCTCAGCCCATGTCTCACACTTGGACACACTGAAGGCAATGAGATCTGTGGTCTGAGACTGGATCTGACAATTGGAGACCTCTGGGCAACTTCAGTCGCTCAGCAAATGGGCACTGAACTTCATGCAAATGCCAAAGGTCCTCTGGAGACAGCAATGCAGAGCCACCTGCTCTTAATGGAGCACAGAGATGGGTACATCTCAGAGCCTCAGTTTATGGAGTGTGGGTAACAACTGCATGGAAACATGGCAAATAGCCCCAGCCTCTGAGTGCATGAGGACATTGTGGTTCATCGTAACATGTGACACAGCAGTGAAGATAGATGAACTGGGACATCTCTTATTTTTTTTAACTGAAATCTTTATTGGTACATTACATATACACATCATGATTGTACTCAACAATGAGAATTTGTACTTGTATATGACACAACTTAATTCTTGTTTTTTCTCATAGCCCTACCCACACTACCACCCCCATCCCCTATATACATAAACTTTGATTTCTTTCTTTTTTGTTATAATCTTATATTTTCCCCTTTCACACCATTTCACTTTGAGTATTTTCTATTTCACAATATATAACATACATTCTAGAACTCATTTACATCTATATTTTCTCATACCAGAGAAAAGATGTGATATTTACACATCTGTGACTTATTTATTTCACTTATGAGGATGTCCTCAAGATACATCCATTTAAGTATAAATGATTCAAACATCATTTTTATGGCAGAGTAATACTCCATTCTGTAGAAGAACCACAGCTTTTTTATCCAGTCTCCAGTTGATGGACATTTGGGTTGTTTCCAAGATTTAGCAATCGCAAGCTACTATAAACATGGGTGCACATATGTCACTGTGGTATGAATCTTTTCTTTTGTGTATATACCTCGCAGAGCAATGGCCAGGTCAAATGGGACCTCCAACGCTAGCTTTTTGAGGAATCTCCAAACTGATTTCCACAGGGGTTGTACAAGTCTACATTCCCACCAACAGTGGAGAAGGGTTCCTTCATCTCCGCAGCCTCGCCAATATTTGTTGCTGGCTAATTCTGAGATAGCAACCATTCTTTGTGGAGTGAGATGAAATCTTAATGTTATTTTCATCTGCATCTCTTGAATGACTAGTGATGTTGAACATTTCTTTATATGTTTCTTAGCTGCTTTTATTTCTTCCTCTGAAAAGTGTCTGTTCATTTCAGATGCCCATTTTTGAATTGGGTCTTTTAGGACATCTCCTATTAATAGAGTGGGTAAATGAAAAGAGCAAATTGGACAAGGATACATTAGATTATTCACATAGAATTATAAAATTTTCAAAGTAATAAGAGATTATAAATATGTGTTTTGGTAGTAAAAGCAATAATTATGTGTAGGAATAATATACAGATTTGGAAAGGATTCTTGGGACATTTACACTAAAAAGAGCTCCTAAAAGTTAAAAACATGATAAAAGAATGAAAATTTTGGCAAAAAGTTGGAAGATAAAATTGGATAAAGTTTTCAGAATCTATAGTAAAAAGTCAGCAGTGAAAAATAAGAGTGAAAAGAAATGAAATTAGGAACTCTTCTGGCGGGTCTCATAACTAAATAACAGGAGTTCAAAAAAAGAAAAATAGAAACCAATAAATTGGAAAGTATCAGTGAAACAAAATTTCTCAGAACTGCAGGCTGTGTTTCTAGGGCATTCTGAGTACTCAACATAATGGTTCAAAACAGACCACTTCAAGAATATACACCAGAAATTCTTGATTATTGGTATGTTTATCAGTCTTATCAATGTTGGCTGCTGTAGCAGGCGACCTTCACAAATTTTATGCAGAGCGTATTTATTTCAGGTGGTCCTGCTCCATCTTGTAAACATGCTTATTTGGATATGTCCTCACAGTTACTGTGGCAAAGGAAAATGAAGCTGAAGGAAGCATGCTGATTGTTAACTCTTTTAGTCTGGAAGTTAAGACCTGTAAGGACACAATACAGGCTATTTTTCATATAAGCATATGGGTACAAAAAGATCCTATATATTTGCAAAAAAACCCCAATCTGATAAAAAGAATTAGGAGAAAAATGGCTTTGGATTTCTCAATAGCAGAACTGGAAGTTGGGAAGCAATGGGGTCATGCTTTGAAAAGTTTCAAAGTAAACAGTTTATACTTCAATTTCTGCACTCAACCAAACTATCAATCAAGGATCAGTGTAGAGTAAACCTATTCTTGGACATTCGAGCTCTCAAACAACGTACCTCTTGGACGTCTTTTCTCAGGAAGCTACCAGAAAATGTGGTCCATTAAAGTCAGAAAGGAAACAAAGCAAAAAGTAGACAAGAGATGGGGAACGGGAGAATCAGTATAGGAGACAGTTGTCAGGATTAAAGTAAAGGGACATTGTTTGATGACAGCTCTGCAACTGGAAGGGGGAAAGCAGTCAAATGAAGCCAGTGAGATTCCAGGAGAGAATTATTCAAAAAAGATGAAACAGTCATTGTGATGTTGGATTCCCAAATATTTGAAGTTTCTACCGGAAAAGTTTTTCTCCTGTTGGCCAATTTTTTTTGGTTGTCTAAGCGAGAGAGAAAAATAAAAAGGAGGACGATTAAGAAAAGAAGGAGGAGGAGGAAGATATTGAAAAACTACCTGAGTAAGGACAATAGAAGAAAGTGTAAACTCTTGACCATGGGTTACTTGATGTTATGGTTTATATCTAGGTATCCTCTTCATGTGCTCAGAGGGGAAGCTTTTGGAAGTGATGGAAGGCAGTACAGCTGTTAGGTAGGGTCTGGTCGGAACAGGAGGTTCACTGATGTGGTTTGGAAGGGTGTGTCTCCCTTCCTTCTTCTCCTTCATTCTCTGCTCTGTGAGCACCATGACGTTGCAAGACTTTCTTCTGGTGCTTCCTGTCTCACTTCTGTGTTTAAGCTTGCTGCATATGGACTGAAACTGCTGAATTGTCAGCTGAAATGAACCTCTCCTCTGAGGTGTAGGTGTGGGTATATATATTTTTTCCCAGTAATAAGAAAAAGACTAAGACAGACTTTGGTACCAGAGAAGTTGAAGGAGGGTTATTATAATCATGTTATTTAGAATCCTTTGGAAGTGGTTGGCCCAAGGAGTTTGGAAAGGTTTGGAGATACCAGCAAGGAAAACTCTGGAAGTCTGATGTGTGATTGTTGGTGTAAATCTGGGCTCGCAGAAGGAATCAGAGCACTCAGGGATGAGTTTTAAGAGAACCAGCAGGGGGAACAGCCTCAGAGGACTGAACCCTGAGCTGTCTTCCAGCCAACACCTTTTATTAGGGAGCAGATACAAAAGTAGCAGTGCAAAGCATAGTGAATAACAACTAAATAAAAGCAACCTTAAGGAGTTCCTGGGACAAGCTATACAGTACTTCTTGATAACTCTTAAACCACAGCCTGTTTAGAGAACCTCGTTGGCAGGTCTGCTAGAGACATCTTGTGCCTGTGATAAGGAAGCTGTTTACTTGGACCTCTGCACAACCACTCCCAAGAAAACACACCAAAGATCACATCCTTCCCTACAAATCTGAGGGCCTTGGGAGTTCAGATCTCCCTTCGACATAGACCCCCAAGTGACTGGCACACCTTGGCTTTACTCACTCAGACAGGGACACGAGCAATTAGAGTTCGACAGGGATCAGCTGTCTCCCGCCCTCCATGGTACTTCTCCGAGGAAACAACTTCACCTCAGCTGTTTTCACTTCTCCCTGCAGGATGTTAGCACACTTGCTCCGGCTCTTCTCTGCACTCACCAGGAGGCCAATTAGCTTCACTCTTCAATCTGATCTCCTTGTGTGATACTGGTTGGATGACAGTGGCCAGACTCAGGAGATTTTAGCTGGGGACACAGACTCCATTAGCAGTTAGACTCCAAGCCATATGTGTTCATGCTGTGGCAGAACATTTTTGTATATTTTGTTTATATTTGAGACATTTTAGGAGATTGAGATGAAGGGGAAATTAATTAAAATGACAGAGAAAATTTCAAGACATCCTAAAAGTGAGATTGGGGCTGTTGGGGCTATTAGCCAGCTCCATATCAAGAATCAACAACAAACAATACAGCTGAGTAATTTAAAAATTTTTTAACTTCACTAGAAAGGAAGCATCTGTAAAGTTGGAGCCTATAAAATTTTGGCCAAGGACATTTTCTTTGATGTAAAGTTTAGCATTAAAAAAAGCCAAGTATAGGGCCGGGGAGTTAGCTCAGTGGTTCCGGTACCTGTCTTGCAAGCGCAAGGACCCGGGTTCGATTCCCCGGTAACCACATACCATACTGGGTGTGGAGACTCACGCCCAGCAGCAACCAGTACCACATACCACATACCACAGTGCTGGGTGTGGTGGCTCACGCCTGTAATCCCAGCACTCGGGAGGCAGAGGCAGGAGGATTGCTGTGATGTGAGTTGGAGGCTGAGTTGAGGGCCAGCCTGAACCACAAAGCGAGACCCTGTCTCAAAAAACCTTAAAAAAAAAAAAAAAAAAGCCAAGTACAGTAAGTTCCTAACTTATGAATATTCAAGTTGTGAACTTTCACAGACACAAATGAACCTCACATTACAAACATGCACAGAGGTAAATCAACCATAGAAGTACCTCACATGGCTGCCTCAGCTGTGCTGTTGTGTGTCTACTATATGGTACAATAACATACAGTAGTATAGGGCCCTCAGTCAGAGCCCAGGATGTCCTGATGCACGAGGAAAAGCAGTGGTGATGTGAAGGGGACTGGTAAGAAGTACAAAGCAATATACATTGTTTATTTGTATCAGAGGTGTATAAGACTCACTTTGTCTGACTTACCAATGAATCTAACTTACATTCTCCTGGAATGGAACTCATTCATAAGTTGGTAACTTACTGAACTTTGCATTAGGACAATATAAAAGATGCCTTGAGGGCATATGAGAAATCAGCAAGACCTCACCCTTCACAGGCTTGAAGGTGAAAAAGACTGCTTTGGGAAGTTAGCTTTAGAGCCCCCTGCTCCAGAGTAGGCAATTGGGTACTGGTTCTCTGGGATTTGTTTTATCTCATTCAACCATCCAAGTGTTTAGAGGCTGCTGCAGCAGCGATTGAAGAGGGCCTAGCCAGTGCTAGAGCTGGTAGCAGACTTTTGCAGTGATCTTGGTGCTGATAGTTTTATGGGCATGGAGAATGCAAAAGTTGCAGGGTGGAGGGAGCTTCCAACCAGATTTCAGAAGAAAGCCTGGGGGGCCAGACAGTGTGTCCCTTACAGGGCAATGGATGAAGTTCTGATGGTAAACCCAAAAGTGCAGTGGAACCCTCAAGACATGTAAAAACTCAGAAGCATGGAGCTTCTGAGGGAAGCCACAGGCAGTGAGCAAAGCTGCCACAAAAGAGATGCCACAAGAACTGTAATTAGCTGTAAGCATTTGGAAGGTTGAAGGGATGGGAAAAAATAATTACAGAAGATGGCGGGGGAGTTAGCTCAGTGGTTCCGGCGCCTGTCTTGCAAGCGCAAGGACCCGGGTTCGATTCCCCGGTAACCACATAACAATACTGGGTGTGGAGACCCACACCCAGCAGCAACCAGTACCACATACCACAGTGCCGGGCGTGGTGGCTCACGCCTGTAATCCCAGCACTCGGGAGGCAGAGGCAGGAGGATTGCT
>PVIR01029096.1:0-21401 GCA_004026965.1 Petromus typicus | reverse complement strand
TCATATCAGTGTCTTACAGCCAATAAAAGTTGTCTTAGGGTTGCGTGATGATTGGGTTCAGTAACTAGATTATGTGACCCAAAGCAAAAGCTTCAGACTGATCAGAGCCTTTGGAGTGTCCTTCTCTGCCTGGTAAAGGGAAAAGATCTGACTCTTTGTAACTGAGCTTGTGATTTGTCTCACTTGCAATTCTGGACAATTTATGGAGAGAAAAGTAAGGAAGTTTTTTGCTTAGCATGGCTGTAGCAAAGGAGAAGCAATAACATCCATACCTCTTCACTAGTTCAAGAAGTTATGTTAAGAATGAAAGTTTTTCTTAAAGTTTTTTGTAGAATAAAAACAATGATCTTCAAAACTGTTCTAAGGGTTATCTTTTTCTTAATAAAAGTTTGCAGAGAAGAGAGAGCCAGCTGTTGGCAAAGAAATCTGTGGAAAAGGAGCTAAGAAACACCAAGGGTAGAATAGGGTTGATGGCTAGGTAATTATACTTCAGATGTGGTTTCTGTAGCATGGTGTATATGGGGTTTCTGCTATTATAAATTATTTTACCTTTTTGGGGATAAGAGTAAACAGGTTAATTTTTGGCTTTGCATTGACAAGTCCAAACAAAAAACTTTTTTTCTTTAGCAGAGCAAAACTTCCCTCTTTCCAATATGCCACAGGAAATAGGAACTTGGGTGTTAATACTGAAGGATCTTGATAACCAAAGGAATAAGTAGGAAATTAGCTTTGCAGAAACTGTAGGGAGATAAGAAGTGTAGGGTTTGTTCTTACAGGTTCCAATCACAGACATTTTTAAAATGTCTATGATCACAGAGGTCAGCAGCAGTACTGGGTAACTTCCAAGGTGAGGTCAGCAAAGGCCAAGCAGCTTCTCCTGCTGGTTCTCTTGGGATGTTTGCTCTTGGCAGGCTTGTTATCATATAAGAAATCTATGCACCACCGTGCTGGAAGGGCCGTGTGAACGTTTCCCCAGAAAAAGCCCAGACAAACTCCTGGATGATAGCTCACTCTATGTGTGCACCACATGAACCACAGCAGACACAGTCCAGTCCAGCCGTGACTACAGCCCAGGAAAGTTTGGCTTCAATAACATGAAGTATCACAAGATAGCACTTCCCAAATTCCTAGCTCATAAACTCATGAAAAGAAACTGGGCAGCTACTTTAAAATGCTGTTTTGTGGCAATTTCTTACAGGATTATCAATATAATATCATGATTAATAAATTCATAGTAATGCGAGCAACTATTTACGCAGCATACAAACAGCCTTGTCAGAACAGGGTTGTAAATACAAAGCAAATTGTAAATTCTGGAGGACAAAGCCATATCTGTTTAGCACTCCACAACTTCTTAGCCACTGTCCATTTTAAGTCTCTTCAGGCTGGGGTAATGGAAAGATATTTAAAATTCAGGCCCTTGTTGTCCATTTGATCTGTTCAAAAGCTTAAGAACTTTTCCTGAAAATGGAGGTACTCCCTTCTTCCTGCCCCCTGCCAGTGACTTTCACCTGCTCAAAAGATTCAGTGACCATGACAACAAATGCACTGAACAGACAAAGAAAATATTCCCTGATTTCCTACAGAAAACAAGTCTTCTAATGCCCTTCTCACTTGGTAGGGAAAAGAGATGCATTCCATTTCCTGTGTGCTACAGAAGGAAGTACTTCTTATCTGGAAACTCAGTCCCAAAATCTTCAGCAAATTCCTTTAACCACTTTTGTACAGGCTAAGGAGATAGCTTGAAATCTGAACCACCTAAGATATATGTAGCCCATGTGTAGTTTCTGTGTAGCATTTATCTCCTACTGGGTATCATTCAATGACAATCAGAAAAATTCTGTGCAATATTCTCTTGTGTGTACCTCAGTGACTGTTTACTGCTCTCATTATTGGCCTTCTCTTTCATACTGTGACCTCCTAAAAGATAGAAACAAGTCTTGCATCTAACATATCTTAAGCCCTGAATATGTACTTTAGTGAACAGAATCAACTTACCATTGGGATTTCATTTACTCTGAAACCTTTAGTGCCAGCTTTCATGTTAGTGAGCAACTGTGACACAGGTTCTGAGAAAAATTGATTACTTGGGCATTCCTGAACTTATTTAAAAGCTGCACTGAGACCAACCTAGCTATAGGAAAATGAAAGAGTGGGTGTATGATCCAGACAGAACCAGAGAGAATAGCTTCATCTGGCCTCTTTCAAAGTGCCAAGTTGCTGGAAGAAAAGAGTCCGCAGGAAGGAAATAATTTTCTAACCGGAAATTTCCCATTGTCATTGTGAAATGAGGTCAATACCAGCAGCCTGCAAGTGGGCAGAGAGGAATCTCTCTGCCCGTGTTCACTTGGGTTTAAGTGGCCCCACAGCAACTAGTATATGGGCCAGGTAGCTTGGAATGGCCAGATGCAGATCAGGAAAACACAATACAAAAGAAGTCCTTATAGAGGCAGGCTCAGAAAGGATACAGGTGTTTCCTTTAAATATTCATGAAAGTGCCAATCAGTGCATAATTTTGGAGAAGAGTTTGTCAAGTATTACTAACACATGTACTTTACACTCAACAACACCATTTCTAAATTGGAATTGCTTCTAAGGAAATTACTGGGAACATTGCATGGGATGATTATCTAAATGTATCAAGTAAAGTAGTAATACACTGGGATATCACATAGTTGTAGTCTTGTTGCAGGGAATGAGATATGGAAATATTCATGGCACAGCCAGTGAAAAAAGGAAGTATAAAATGGTATCATTACTTGCTAGTGGAGCTCTAGAGACAAAGAAATGTTAACAATGTTGGCCACTTGGAAGCAAAAATTATAGCGGTTTTACTTTATTTCCCATACTTTTATGGTTTCCCTATTTTTCAGTAACTATGTATTATTTTTGCCATACAAAGAGAACAGATAATATTTTAGGAAGAAAAAATAAGATCCAGATGATCAATTGGGCTATCATTTATGACTGAAGACAAAAACTTTGAAAAAGCTTTTGTCCAGAAGGGACCTGTAGGCAAAGAGGATTACTATTAGTGATGGGATGAGAACTTTGTTTTGATGAGTGAAACACCATTTGGGAACTGAGTTCAGATTGAATTCTATTCTACTTGTGTGTATATGTGTGTTCAGAGGTGTAGTGGTCAGGGTGGATTGCCTTCTTGATTGGCTTTGGGATCTGCCCAGAGGATTGCTGGTGAACACTTCTGGTTAGTGCACACTTCTGGTTAGTGCACTGAGGCATGACCTTGGGGCCTATGTCTAGTGTCTCAATTTTCCCTATGGCACTCTTCCCTTGCTCTGCTTTCTGACTACCATGAAAAAGCAGCTTGTTCCTCCGTGCCCTTCTGTTGTAACATTTCTGCTTTGAACCAGCTGGTCTTGGCTTGACTCTCCTTAAAATGTAAGCCAACTTAATCCTGTTTTTGTTTAATGTGTGGGTGTTGGGATTCTGTCCAGTAATTGGAAAGCTGACTAAAACAGGAGGATTATGGAGGAAAGTAGGATTTTTATATGCCAATATGATCAATGGTGAAGTTCCAAAATGAAATTCTGGCTGCGTTGCATTGTGTTTATCAGTAAATAATTATACATTTACCACAACGGTTAAGAACTTGAGCTCTTAAATTTTCAGTTGCAGCTCTTTTATTTACCAGCAGTATGAACTTGGCAAATTCTCTCATCTTTCTCAGCTGCCATTTCAGTAAGGAGATAATAGCACTAATACTGCCCACTGCAGTATTGCTTTGCATAGTGAGTAAATGGAAATGGGTAAAATTCTAAAAATACAATATAGCATATAGCAAAAGCCCAGTGTAATATTGCTATTGTTGTTATGACAAATCAATCTTTGTAGTATGCTGCAGTGGGAAACTACAGTGTATGAACATGAAAGCCTATACTGAGATCTCAGTAAGAGCGTGGTGTGGACAAAACACCTACCTTTTCAGGAACCAGTTCCTAAGGACAGGAACAATACTATTTATTTCCTCTCCTTCACAAGACTGGGCACCAAATGGATGTAACTACTGTTGAGTATGCTGTCCAATAAAGATTGGCTGGAGATCTCTCACTCTTTTGCTAATGCAGATACAGGTTTTGCAAGACTTTCCTCATGTCTGGTATGGTCAGAATAGTAACAGGTTATAAGAGAGTGATTGTTGGTTGGTTTTAAACAATAGCTTTTACACTCTGCTACCTGTATGTTTGAAACATTAGCCCATCTGTAAGACTGTGTAGTAGAAGTGGGATATTAATAACTCTCTCCTTTGTTTATACTCATTAATAAACCCCCAAAATTGAACTGCTCAATACAAAGACTCAATTAAATGAATTTCTGTCCATGGGTGCAGTGGAATATTTTTCCCAATAGAAAAAAATTTGCAGTTGAATGTTAAGCATGAAAGTACAGTTTAGCCCCCCTGCCACACCTAGAGGGATGTTTTGGGGGCTGCAAACTAAGACTACTCAATGACTTCATAGCTCTAAGAAAAATCAAGTTAGTGTGTGCAAAACTTCATAATAAAGCCTACTACAGGCAGAAGCAAGTTGTCTTTCAGGAAACAAGGCCTGGAAAATTTGTTCTCTCAGGGGAAAAAAGTCATAGCTGTTGCTAGAAGGATTATGAGTAGAGCAGACAGTCCAAATGGGAATTTCAGAAGAGAATCTGCCATGTCATGCGGAGTGTATTTCATTCACTATTCAAGAAATAACCAGAATCCAGACCCCAAGTTCGCCTGCACTCATTTTTGTCTTCAGAGTCAACACAGTGGATAACGTTTGGGAAATAAGTGTGCTCCACACAGCCCCTGGCCTTCACACAGTATAAGAAGGAGCTCCGTGGCTTTCCGATATCACTAGGCTGATGGAGTTGTGAACTAGTATGTATAAAAATGTTTAAACCTTACTTTGACACAAGAAAGAAACTTTCCTTCTCTAGGGGAAAGGAAAGTGAGACTTATATTGTTGGTCTACCAAGGGTCCACATTTGAGCAGTTCAGGATCATCTCTATTTAGAAAAACAGCCTGTCTCCATTGATGTCTTCCCCTCCACCTGTTTCCTTTCCAGAAGACAGCTAGAGATTCATCCTATGGGACAAAAGAGAAAGAGCCTTGGATAAAATGAAGGAATTGACTGCAGAAGCATTGTTAAGTGGATTCTAAATTTTAATATACCAAAAATTCCCAGAAAACTGAGCAAAATTTATGTGTTACTATGGAAGACTGAAGGTACTAATCATTTTCCATGTTTACATCTACTACTCTTGTCCTGTAACTCTGTGATTCCTTCTACTGTACAGACAGAGTCAGTTCCCCCAGCCTTCATATCTGGGTGACATTCTTTGGTCAGTAGAATGCAATGGAAGTGACTGTGTGCTGCTTTTCAGCTGTGACTTCATAGTATCTATGTGCTTCTATATGTTCTCTTGAGTCTTTATTATCACCATGACATTCTTGAGCTCACCTACCAGAGGAAGAGATATAAATGGGCCAGAGGTGAGTCACCCATGTATCCTACTCGAAACCATCCCAGACCAGCTGATAGGCAGCCTGACCCTAAATTCATGAGTGAATCCAGCCAAAATCAACAGAGCCGCCCAGCTGGACCCCAGCTGAGTACAGACATGTGAGTAACCAATTTATTATTGCTGCCTCTGTGGCATATAGTTGTCTGTTTATATTGTCATAAATAGTCTAAGCACAGGTAACTGAGAGGTTTGAAACTAAAGAATCAAGCAGAGTGAAGGTAATCCTTCAATCTTCAGTGACAGTTGTGTGACTATTTTCTCTTCGTAGATGAGGGGAAAGACACTGTTACATTAGCTATATTTCACAAACAGATTGGAGACTTTGCATGTTTTAAGTACAGGCTCTCTCTCTCTCATGCACTACATATGCATTATGTTAATGTATATGTTTGTAAATAACTGCCTGAGTTAAATTCCCAACTTTCCCTTTTAATAGTTTTGCAAAATTTTGCAAGTTTCTTAGTCTTTTTAATGCACATCACTCAACTGTATGAAATGAGGGTTATATGATCGGTCCTGAAGTGATGACTCTGTGTCAGTTTTGCTTTAAGTACTGGAAATACACTCATGATTGAAACTGATCAGATCTGGGGTAGAAATAAGTTTGATATATTGGTATATAATAAAGTGTACACTTGAGAAAAATAGAAAGATTGAAAAAACTTCCTTGCCAGAAATTTAAAAAGAGTTACCTTCCAAAACTTTCTCCCTATATCTCTTCCCTTAGATTTTGAACCAAAGAGTAGTGAGATGTGGGATCTCAAAACACAGAGGACCAAAGCTAACCTTTTCAGTGTCTGCATTCTATAGGACTCCTTTGTGAGAAGAGAAAGAAAAATTCCCATTCTCTCAAAATAGCCTAATGAAACCAGTTGAATTAAAGGATATGATCTCTGCTCTCATGAACATCTCATGAGGAATGATGGGAACAGAGAAATCAATAACAAAATTCCGATTCTGTTGTCTAACATTTTCTGAAACCCATCTTAGAACCTTGCTATGAATTCTGGGAAGGGAACCCCTGGGAGACTACAATTAAGTTATCCTGTTACACTAGAGGGATGGACCTTCAAAACACACGTAGTTTGAGTTAGAGGAAACTCAATTGTAGTTTTATAAACTCAATTTGAAGCCACAGAATCATGCACTTTAATTAAGATACAACAAATTTTTTCTATTATTCTACTTGTTTCTGGTAAAACAACATACAATGCAAAACCAACACTTTCTGTAGAGGAGACAGCTAGAGTGCCAGCACAATATGTGTTTTCTGTTCTATGATGTAGTGCTTAGCTGGAAAGCAGCTGCTCAACAAGAGATCAGAGAGAAGGATCAAAATATACAGTAAATATCTACATTTTAAAAAATATTTATTACAGTAACAGACACATTGCCATGAATTCTCTTCAAAATATACTTACTCTATAGTTCTTGCCACTTTCTGGAGCAGTTCTGGCAGTCCTATTTTATGAATGTCTTCAACTGCACCATTGTGGCTGCCTCAATGTCCTGAACCAATTCCAAATGTTTACCTTTCACCATCATTTTGGCTCTGGGGAAGGACTAGCAGTTTCTTTGTGTTAGATCCAGGAAATAATGTAGGTAGAACACATCATAATGTTTTATGTGCCTGTCTTTCCATTGGATGGGTACTTGGAAGCAGTATTATTAACAATCAATGTTTTATTGTAATTGTTTTATTTAACTAGTATTACTTTTTCTTGATCACACCGAGTTCATTTTCTACAACCTCTTGTACCTAGTGCAGTCATGACATGTTTCTGCCAATAAACTGTGAGGAGAACTGAGCAGTGTTCTCTGACTAAAGGGTCATTTATAATCTCTTTTGAGATTGCAGAAGACTCTGAAAGGTTCTAAGGAGACAGAAATACAAAATGGGAGGCAAATGAGCTCCAGTATATGTCCCAGCAGGCCACCTTCTGACCAGGAAGCCAGTAACACACTCTTCTGTGAGTGAGATTGAGTGTCTGTATTTGAACCACTTTTATGACAACAGTTATTGTTAACATCCAAATACAAAATTACCTCCACCAATCACCCAACACCTTATTCAAGAAGCACTGTCTAGGTTTTGAGAAACACTCCTAAAATAATTCACCTATAAGGTACAGAGCTCATGCTTGATTAATTAGAAGTCCTTCTCCTTGAAGTAGCTATCCATAAATGTATGTAAGGACTCTTCAGAGTAATGTGGAAAGAATCTTGAGATTTAATACAAAAGCCCCAAGTTTGTTTTGTAGGACTGGAGATTGAACCAAGGGCCTTCACATTGAGCCAACATTTCCATCTGTTTATTTAATCTTCTTTCTTTTGAAAAACATCTTCACTGAGTCCCGTAGTTGCCCAAGGTGTGCTGGAGCTTGCTTTCTTCCTGTCTCATCCCTTCAAAGAGCTGGGATTGCAGATGTGGGCCACCATGACCTGATCAAGGCAAGTTTTAAGCAGAGGAAGGATCAACCTGCTTCAAACTCTCTTGATGCCAAAGGACCTCCTTGGTTTATTGTAGCCATTAGTGCTGCTGGAAAATGTTAATAAGCTTGGTTTCTTAGAATTAAGTTGTGCCATATACTGGTACATATTCTCAATGTTGAATATGATCATTATGTGAATATAAAATGTACCAACAAAAATTTGAATTTTAAAAAAAAGGACTTGTAAATTTCATGGGCACTATTTTCTAATAGGAGTCTAGTGTTACCTGATATGTTTATACAAAAAGAGTTGCTTCATGGAAAGTTTTATAAAGCTATTATGAGCTAAACTTTCATAACTGCACAAAAACTGCAAAGTAATTCAGAAATTTTGACTTGGTAGTTCCTTTTGAACCTCATGAGCTCAGTGATTTCCTCCACACGCATTTTTCTTGTTATAAAGCTATCCTCAGAAGCAAGCACTGTTTTAGAGCAGGATGTTGATGGATACTGAGGCTCGACTCTACTGGCTCCTCCTCGGTCATTAACATGAGAAAGGCAAGGCACACTCTTATGCCATCGGAAAAATTCATCAAAGACTAATTGCCAGCCAGAGATTCTCCACAGTGAGAAAGTAACAGTTATCAGGTGAATCCACTGTCTCTCCACTGGATGCTCAAGGTATTCTGAGGGCCCAGTTCTAAGTATGGATTCAGGTTGCTCACTTATACAACTGAAATGTTACAAATAAACTGGGACTATCAGTGAAAGAAGAGCTAAATAAAGTATGGCCCGTACACAATGTTATATCAGACTGTAAGGAAAACACACAAACTTCCATTATATCTGATCACAAGTATGAATTTCACAAACATAATATTGAGTAAAAGAAACCAGAGAAAAGATTATTCAGCGGTGTATGAGTCTCTTTATGTAAAGTTCACAAACAGGTCAAATTGCCAGATATGGCAATATGCACCTGTCTCCTAGGTGTGAGAAGACTGAGACAAGTAGATCATTCAAGCGCAGGAGTTCAAGGCCAGCTGGGACAATATAATGGGACTCCATCTCCTCCAAAAACAAACCAAAAAGCAGGTTACATCCCTGTTTACATTGGCAGTCAGAATGATAGCTACCCTTTACCATCCTATACCAGAAGGTACAAGAAGGCTCTTGGAGAAGGGGTAATGTTCCGTTGTCAGACTGGGGCTCTGTTTCCCAAGTGTGTTGTGCTTGTAAAAAGAAAATTCATCAAGCTGTTCACGTGTGTGTGTGTGTGTGTGTGTGTGTGTGTGTGTGTATGTATGTGTACATAACATTATCTTGTGAGGTCTGCATTTAGCTCTCCCATGAAATATGAAAAACTGAAGATTTTTCTATTTGTTATTCTCACAGTTGCTTCCACACAGAAAATAGACAGATAGGTGGATAATATAATACATATCTTGAGGTTTAGCAGGCACCACTATATATATATATTAAAAACCCCATCATGGATTCTGTGATGTTAGCAAGTAAAGTCAATCAAGTTAAAATGGTTTTACAAAAGTGGGGTTTGAGCTAATGTGTTTGAATTGGCCTCTTCCCCTCCTTCCTGTCTCACTGGTTTCCATTTTATTATATGCAAACATACACATGCTACAGTAATAGCTAAGGTTCAGAGGGGGTTGGAACTGCACAGATAATGTCTGGAAGTTGTAAATCATGAATTATATTTAATTTTAAGGCCTTTCTCCTGACTCACAGCTTTAAAATCATGAGAATCACTGGGGTGTCGGTCTTTTGCGTACTAATGACATGAACAGTGGCTGCAAGCTGCAGGATGGAGGAGTCTCAAAGGAAAAAATATGATTGGAAATTAAGGATTGAGATCTTCCATCCCATCCTTTCATTTTCAAGGAGAGGAAAAGGCTAAAGATTGAGCTGGTTGCTGATGGCCAACGATTTAAGTGGTGCCTGAATAATGAAGCTTCCATCAAAATTCCAACAAGCTGGGATCTGGGAGTTTCTAGATAGCCTATCAGGTAAAGTTCCAGGAATGGAGTGTCCAGAGGGGGTGTGAAAATTCAACCTCTTTCTATGTACTTTGCCTAAGGCATCTCTTCTATAAATTCATAGACCCATTATTCCATAGATTGTTACTATATCATTTCAGTAAGCTAGTAAATGTGTTCCCTTGAGATCTATCAGCCTCTCTAGCAAATTAACCAAATCCAAAGATGTGGAACAATGATTTACAGTCAATTGGTAGGAAGTACAGGTGAGGACCTAAGATTTATCAGTGGCATCTCACATCCACAGATGGTCTTTTGGGACTGAGCTGAAAGCTTCATTACTTAGGCTTTTCCTAGATGGTTGGCCTGAGGGATCTGACAGTCTCCCTAGGGAGAGAGAATCAAAACCAAGTTGAGTTAGAGGAGGCCTAGGCACTATCCACTGGAAAACTCATTGGTCGCTGATGGGGAGAAATCCACAGCCAGTTTAGTTACTAGAGGTGAAATGTCCTTTGTTAAAGTGACTGTATGAGAGTAGAGATGTGGAAACATTTTGGTTTTTCATATAACATCAGAGAAGTCTGAGAGCTCTTGGTTGATGATGTTAAGCAGTCATGGCTATTAGATGCTCGAAAAGAGTAAGTGGTATGCTTCCAAAGTTGTATTTAAAACCTCAAAAGGAATGAGAGGCAAGAAAAGCTTGGACCTCAGTTCTTTGCTTCTGCTATACTTCTCATTTAACGCATGGGTACTAATGCTAAAGTGTTACAGTCATCGTGATGGTAATTCTTGGTTGTCAATTTTATTTGATGGAAAGACATGCAAGAGATTAAAAGACATTCTTCTGGGTGTGTCTCGGTGGGTCCTGAGGCTCGACTTTGGCAACTGTACATGGTCCCCGGCCTCTTCCTCTCTCTCTTTTCTTTCTTCTGCCTCAGGCTGCCAGGAAGGGCTCAGATTTCCTCCATCAACTGAAACCAGGAGCCAAACAAACTTCTTCTAAATGATTCAACTATGATGCTTCACAACCAATGCCAACATCTCCAGCACTAACCTGCTGTGGCTAGAATAATATTGTGACTTTAGTTCTGGCTGCTATTGCTGGTATTGGTCTACAATAAATGACCCCCAATCTTAGCCATTTTAATTTTTTATTTTGCTCTTGATTTTATGACACGGGAATTCAGTACTGGTCCAGTTGGGCAGTTATTCCTCGGTGTCACTGGTACCTACTGCTCACACTTCCCAGCTGTGGAAGAAGGCATTGATTTTAATGAAAGGAAAAGGTTATTCAGAGCTAACTCCAGAGGAGATGGAGACACTTTTCCTCATCCTCACCATCTCACGCTCAGGTGTGTGAGTAGAGGGGGATATAGTGAGACGAGACAAGAGGCTCCCCTACTGTTTTATTTCTAGTCCCTTGTTTTTTCCCTCCCTTGTAGAAACAGACTCTGACCCACTCAAGCCAGCCTCTGCATATTCCTTTCTGACACTTTACTTTTTCTGTCTTTTCACATAAGCTGAGAGGAAGTTTAGAGAAGTGGATGGTCTGTACAAGAAAAAGAAAGAAGTCCTAAGACAGTAGGATCACAATTTCAAGCTCTACCCTGGCTAACTTGTGATATCTGGAGATTCTGTCTCAAAATTTAAAAATAAAATAAAAATAAAAAGGTCTTGGGATAAAGGACAGTGTAAAGGCCCTTGGTTCAAATACTAGAACAAAAAATTTAATCTTAAAGTCCGTTTACCTTCTTGGCAACATTGAGAATCTGTCAAGAAAAGGTCATCCATCAGTGACAGGCTGCAATAATCTGAAACCTCAGCCAGGCAAGGTGTGCATCCAAGTGGCTGGTAGCAGGTAATGGGGCTCAGATGACTGGACTCTGCTGATTGCCTTTGATTGTCCAGTGTGCCAGCCACAGGGGAGCTGATTTCCTGACATGGTGCACATCATTTTCTTTCTCTAAGTTAGGGGAAGGAATTAACAACAGTGATCACCTGCACTGCTCCTGTGGCATTCCGTTGATTACAGTCAACTCAGAAGCCCACCTGACTTTGAGAGAAAGGAATTATATACCCCCTCCCTCACAATGGGAGCCACATCAAACAATGTTCAGCCTCTTTGTACAACGGTCATGGTACACGGCCAGTGCAATAGCCAAGTTACATTGAATTGACTTCATTCCTCACTATTACAATTTAAATCTAAAATGTATCCCAAAGTCCCATGTGTGCAGAGCACATGTAGAAAGTGATTGGATCATTCAGGTGCTGGACTCATCAGGAAATTAATCCAAGCTTAGTAGCTGAAGGTGTTACTAGAAGGTGGGGCTCAGACAGAAGAGGTGGGTCACGGGGGATGTGGCCTGGAAGAGTGTGTGCTTGCCCTGTCTCCTCCCTTCTCTCAGCTTTCTGGTTGTCATGAGATGAGCAACATACCTCTGTCAGGCCCCTCTACCAGGACATTATGCCAGGGACCTGGCCAGCCATGGGACAAGGCCATCCACTGAACCAAGTAAACTGTTCCTTTAATTTGTGGGTATTGGATGTTTTGTCCTAGAGACAGGCAAGCTGACTAACTCTCTCATATTCGTGTCCACTGGAGTCTTCATGTAAACAAAGTAATGAAGTAACTCTACTGGATTTATTATCAACAAAGTCATGAGATGCTCCCACTTACTGCCAACAAATTTTTGTAGAGCTTGATCCTTTAATTCTCTGACAAAAAAGCTTATTATCTCCCCCTTCCCATTTGAAAATTGGACTCACAGTTGCCCACCTGTGAAGTTGTCAGGTCAAAATTTGAATGTACATTACTTACTGTGTCTAACTCTTATAAATACATCTCTGAGCATTTAGGATTTAATCATTTTAGAGACATTCTCTGAACCAAATATGTAGATGCTCTGGAGATGACTATACAGTATCTCACGTCCTGTTATCATGTCCTGGGTTGTTTGGACTCACTCACTGAAGCTGGATATTGTGTTAACAATAGCAGAGTAAAGTGTATGGGCTCATTATCTTCTTGAGTTCTACATATGCAGGGTCAACCACAGACTGTCAACAATCTGCAGTGTCTGCAGTGAACAGGTACAGATTTCTTTTCCTGTGAATGTTCCCTAAATGATACAGTAAAATAACCATTTATATAACACTTACATTTTATTCATTATTATAAGTAAACTACAGACAATTTAAAGTGTGGACCTGGTGATATGCAGATTCTGTACCATTTTCTATGAGGGACTTGAGTGTCCAGGGATTTGTATGTCCACAGAGGGTCCACATAAATCCTGAGGCAGGACCTGTGTCTGCTGTTTAGTTCAAAGAGAAAGTAATGCATGGTATTTTAGAATGGCAACAGAAGCATGGACCCAGGAAGGAAGGAAATTGTTCTTTGGGTGCAGAATATCTTCATTAATTGCCTGGCTGAAAGAGCCAAGGATTAATAAGGATTAGAATGGTGAGCAAAATGAAGCTCGATGGCGTTTCTAAGGGCTCAAGGGAGCAGACTAGAATTCAGTGTGATCCAGGGCAGATGAAAAAGACAGCTTGTTAGAAATGAGATAAAAGCAATGGGAACAAATGTCGGGTGACTCATCTCAGTGAAAATCCACATTGCTGCAAAAAGGGCAAGACTGACTAGACACAGCTCTGCCCGACATGGGCCCAGGGCCGACGAGCGCCAGGTGATGGGCAGGTGAGAGCCAGCAAATGGGTCTCAGGTGTAGAGCATTATGGCAGGGCATGAGGACTTGTCTAACCTCCCCTCAAGCTAACTCAGCTCCCTTGCAACACATATTCAAAGGATCTTCATCCTTTCTTTCATTGCTTTAGTACTACTGCAACCTTTAATGTGACCCGATGAAGTGATTAATACTGTCCTTCCCACTAATGCTGTCATGCACTCAACTGGCTAGACTGCTGATCCACAGCAGCAGGTTCTGGACCTAAGTGTGTCCCACACTCAATACCTGCTGCATAACTCACATTTTCTCAATACCTCTAATAACATTAGGGTGAAAATAATGTCTGTTGCAGATTGGTAGACGACAGAGTACACTGAACAAATTTTCCCATATCCTGCTTTTGGATAGCCTGCAAACAAAGCATAGTTTACAGTAGTAAATGGGTGAAAAAATAACCAAATGTAGTTTGTCATGAAATGAAAATTATTTGAAATTCAAGTTTTATTGTTCATAAAAAAAGTTTTACTGAAATCCAACCCGCTTGTTGTTCTTATCATCCATGTTTGCTTCCTTGCTCACTCGCAGTGTTGAGTAGTTCACTGCAGTGAAGATCGGATGGCCCCAAAAATGTGACATTTTTACTTTTTGCCTTTATAGAAAAAAAAATATATTGGTTTTTGATGTAGGCAATCAGCGTTGCCGTCCCATCAACTACTGGTATGGTCCTCACACTTTGGCTGAAAATTAATAGTTCAAGTAATTTATCTGATTCCCCACAAAACCTAGAAATAGACAATATTTGCTAATAGAATAACGATTATTTTGAAGGAGAAAGGACGAAGAGAGAGACAGAGACAGACAGAGAGAAAGAGAAATAGAAAGAGAAAGACAGAGATAAAAAGAGAGACTGCTAGTTCCCAGAATACAGTGAGTATTGGACATTAATATTAAGATGAAGATAATAGAGACTGGGGACTAGTAGAACTGTGAACTTTGGATCCTGTGGAGCTGTGTTAAAATCCAAGTTCTGTTATTCATCTATATAATTTCAGTCAAAATAATCCTTTGAGCCTTTTAACTAACCCTCTTATAAAATGAGAATAAAATTATCTTCCTCACAGAATGCTGTTGTATCTCACTTAGATATAAAAATCACCATTTGAGTAGCCTTGCCCTTCTAAAAATCATTTGTCTGAAATGTGTTCCAACTCCAGCGGCATTCTGTACAGCTCTTTCTATCTTCTCTCCTTTGGTCACAATTAATTAGATGAAGCAAGAATAAATGACTGACACAAACTCTGCTCCAGGCCAGCTGTAATTTTCCTCTAATATATTATTGCCCATGAAGCATAGAAACTCTGCTTAGCCCATCTGATGCTACACACATGTGCACACACACCTCCCCCAACTGTTCTGCAGAGAGAATAGTCCACCTGAACTGTTTTCCAGCTCATTGGTGCCATCTATAGTTACACCTCCTTCCCACAGAGCCATGCCTGCTCCACCTCCAAGCTGCCTATTTATTTTAGTCCCTCAAGTACTCATATCCTCTTAGGAGTAAGTCAAGAAGCAGATTAGATGAAAGGTTTCCCTGTAGTAAGACATTTTTCTTAACATTTACTGAAGACTTCATTGTTTGGAACCGTCTAGCACCAGAGTAATGGTGCACACAGCAGTGGGCAATCCCCTCTGCATAAAGCCTGGGTCTGATCTGGTGAGTCCCAAGTGTGACAATGCTAGCAACATACTGCTAAAAATTCAGTTTCTTGTCCATGCAGACATAGCAACTACCAGCCTGCTTGGTCTCAGAGGTTTAAACTCCTTCTACAGCTGCCCAGAAATAAGATACAAGCAGGGAATATATGCAACCAGCAGGGAGGGACTGGAGATGTCTCTAACTACAGACTTATCAGGGAAGCACCTGGCAGTTTAAGGGAATCCCTAATGCCAGCAACTTTCTAGTTTCTTTCCCTTGGGTGCAACCTGCCTATTTTTTTGTCTTTAGTTCAAGGAGATATTTATTTATTTATTTATTTATTTATTTATTTATTTTATTTATTTATTTATTTTTTTTTTAGGTTTTTTGAGACAAGGTCTCGCTTTGTGGTTCAGGCTGGCCCTGAGCTCAGCCTCAAACTCACATCACAATCCTCCTGCCTCTGCCTCCCGAGTGCTGGGATTACAGGCGTGAGCCACCACGCCCGGCACTGTGGTATGTGGTACTGGTTGCTGCTGGATGTGAGTCTCCACACCCAGTACTGTTATGTGGTTACCGGGGAATCGAACCTGGGCCCTTGTGCTTGCAAGACAGGCACCGGAACCACTGAGCTAACTCCCCGGCCCTAGTTCAAGGAGATATTAATGCATAAATCTTTACTGTACACTAGCTTTGATGGACTTCAGACTCTTCTGAAGAACACGCCTGTACTGAAGCTATATGTCAAGTGCAATTATTCATCAATGTAACAGTTACGTTAAAAAGTATTAGGAAATAGCATTAACTGTGGAAGTCAATAACCACGATTTTTTGTAGAGGTATACTAGAGTAAGTAAACATAGCATGTATGCTTAATTTAAAGACATGATACCTGGCATTTGCTTCGGAACAATCCCCATATAAACCTTTTAAAAAATATTTCAAAATGTTTAATAGAGTAACACTAAGTATTGTTGAATAAATAAATCCAAACAGCACGTAGAAACCTCATCCTCCCAAAGGATACAACTCTATGTGGTTCAGTTACTGAACAGAGGTTGTCTTCATACAGGTGATAAAAGAAATACAGAAAAAATGGCAAGATCTGCAAACTATATATATATATATATATATATATGACTATGTAGAGTATCTCAGATAGGGAAATGGACCAAATGACATTTTAAGACTCTTTCCCTCATAACACATAATTTTTCAGCTCTATTTCACTATATTAGAAATTGATGCATATCTTCATAAACAAAGAGCAAAGTGTTCTCCTTTTTGAGCATTTTGAAAACCATCAACAATGCAGAATATATTAAAGAACTGCTATCTCCTTAAATCTCAGAGCAGAGTGGGGAGGACACAAAGTCACAGTATGGATTTCTTCTTTTCCTAACGTAACACACCATGGATAGTGAGTTATTTGGGGTCTCTGTTCTCCTGGGCCAAATTACACCAAAAGTTCTAAGCCTTCTGTGGACAGTAAGTCATCCCCTGGCCACCTTATCACCCTAATGGACCACAAGGATAACCAACTTTCTATGAGTCCAGATCAGTGAAGTCCAACTACTCAACAAGCTGGAGTCCTCCTAGTTTGAATGAAGAAATAAAGATCAAATGTGGCCTGACCAGAAGCAGATGCATCACTTCGCAGCACAGGTCTGAGGCCAGTAAAGGGAACATAAAGTGGAGGAAGGAGAATATAAAACCTTTAGCAAACTAAGCACAGAGCGTAGAAAGGTCTAAACCCTCATGGTTTCTGCTCTCAGTGTTGCTGGAGGAGCGTCTCTGTCCATCTGAGAGGAAGAGGTGCCTGACGTTAGCAGAAAAGTTGTTCAGGGGACAGGAGAAGAGACTTCATGACTCCTGGAGCTCTTTTTTCCACCACCTCTTGGTCGTGTCCATTCAGGCTGAAGAACTGAGAACTTGGACTGAAGGAAAAAGGTGTTCCTGTGGGTATGTCCGCAACATTGTGACATGTGGGTTTAATCCTAGCACTCTCAGAGGCTGAGACAAGAGGATCCTCACCCTGGATAACAATCTGAGGTGTTTTCTCATCCCTAAGACAAAATACCTGACACTCGCAGTTTAAAGGAGAGAATACACCTTCTAGAGGCTTCAGTTCATAGTCTGCTGGCTCCGGGGCAAGTCAGAATGATGGAGAGGCATTGCAAAGGAGAAACAGCTCATGGCCTGGCAGCAGGAAGCAGAAAGAGGTCACGGAGGAGGCAGGGACATAGGCCCTCCAACCGTGACCTGTCTTCTCTTACTGGCTTCATTTCCAAACAACACACTGAGCTGGAAACTCATAATTCACAGATGAATATCACACCCTCATGATCCAATCACCTCCCCAAAACTCCACCTTTGAGCACATGAGGCTTTGGAGGGACATAGAGATCTAAACTATAATAGTTATTAAGCAAGATGTTCTCACAAAATAAAAATTTTAAAAGGCTGAGGATGAAGCTCAGTGTGAAGACACCAGCCTTAATCTCCTGCACACACAAACCCAAACACTAAGTTCCTGAGAATCATCCTAGAGAAAGGATCAAGACAGCACTAAGCAAAAGACTGGCAGGAGAAGGGCCAACTGGGTGCCACCCATGGGGACTGTGCTGGGAAATTTAGCCTGGGTGAAGCAGACTGAATGAGTTTGATATATCACAACATTGAGTCTGTTGGGAGGACAGGTGGTCATGCAGGTAAGTACTTTCTGAGTGTAATTACTGGAAAACCTCACATGTACAACTTCTCCGGGATAAGTATTTTGTGCCCAGAGGCACCCAACAGAAGGATAGGATGGATTGACTCCCTGCGTTCAAATTCTGATTCCATCACTCTTTCCCTGGGTGACCCATCACCAGATATTTAACCTCTTAGTTTCTCTGCGAAACAGTGATGATAACAGCAAAGTGAATGTAAGATGGAATGTCAGCTGGGAACAGAAAGCTAATCTCCCTCACCTTCAGGCTTCTGATTAGATTTGACTGTGGAAGCAGTCTGGGAAGATAGAATGGCCAAGGTTAGGTGGATACCAAGCACTGCCTTTGGTGGCCCTCTCTTAGAATCCTTATTAGTTTTCAAAGCCATCCCTCCAGGCCTGTAGCAAACAAAGTAGAAAAGTTCTTGCAGTCACAGCTACATTCTCTAGTGCCTTCCTAAAATGGTACCTCCCTAGATCCCTTCGACCATCCTTTTTGATTATACTGTGTGATTTTCATCAGGCTCTTACCAGCGCACCTGAAAATAAATGCTTGGACTTTGATAAATGTTCAGTAAACAAGAGCTACTGCCCCCCCCCAATATATTGTTGTGGATTTGTTTTACTACAGAGAAAGTTTCCACAAACCCCACATTGAGGACACTGAGAGACGGTAGCCTAACTGCCTCATCCCTCATGGAGCACATCCAAGAGGATGAACAGCTGCAAAGCACCAAGAGAAAGTGGACATTCATGTGTGGAAAAGTCATAATTCGGATCACTAGGAGCCTTTGCCTTATGTACAGAAGCCGTGATGCCTGTGTAAGAAATAAAATTTCTATAGGCTCTTTGACAGTGATGAGAAAGAGATTTTCCAGCAAAAGAACTTCAGCCAAATTTGAGGCTCTTATTTACCCACTTAAGACAGAAACTATCCTCTCTGGACTCCCTATGATCTAATCCTTTAAGCCTTCTGCTGGCACTGGGAACAATGTTAAGCTTCAAGATCAGGCCCTCTGGTTTTTATAATCCATGGGAATTTGAAGATGATAAATTGGTAGAGAGCCTGAAAGTTCCTAACATGTAATTGGAGCCCAACAGGGAAACAATTAGGATAGAGTCATGTTAACTCCATCAACTCTTCTGGAAGGCCCTGATTATAGAATTCCCTGTTGGAGCATTCCTCTTTGGCATGTCCCATTTTGCAAGGGAACAAGAAAAAAAAAATGGGGGAGGGGGCATAGGAGTGAAAATGAAAGGAAAGATTTATCCAGTATGTCTATTTATTTACATTTGGTATCAGCGGTTTAGTGGGAAAAGAATTCAAGCTGATGGCACAAATGAAGGGCAGCTTTGGATTGACTTTGGTTTCCCCAGCCTTGGCACTCTTGCCAGGGATAACTGACAGCTACACAAACCAAGAGCATCTGATCTGTTCTTCTTAATATGTTTGGTAGGGGTGTGGAGACAACACTAAAAATAAGAGGATGAAGGAGTTTCATTTCAGCTGTAATTGTCACTATACATGGAGTATCTGTTAGAGGGTTAACCTGTGGTGGGTGTGTACATGGGTGTGTGTGCAGTACTGCAGACTGAACCTAAGCATTGGTTCCTTTGCACTGAGCTACATCCTTGGCCCTTTTAAATTTTGAAACAGAATCTCATTTTTATCCCAACAAATGCTGGAGGCCTAGTTGGAGTCAGAAAGCAAAGATAATTGAAAGCTACTCCTTCCTTTCAAGCCCCAAAACTCTAAACAGTGGCTGGTCCAGTTTATGCTTAATCTATGTTTGTTCTGCTCAAATTAAATCAGTCTGCAAGTTTTTGCTGGTAGTAGCCCGAATCACACTGGCACACCCATACATTTAATGTAACAGTATAACCAGCATTCTGGTGAGTGTTTAAACCACCAAGGGGACAAAGTGAGCCATCAGCCAAAGGAACAGGACAATTCTGCATACCAAGAAAAACTGCACACTCACAATGACACGATTCACGGTAGCTAAGATCTGAAGCCAAACTCTGTGCCCATCACTGGATGATGGAATATATTCACAATGGGATATTATTCAGACATATAAAAATGAAATCCATTCACCTGCAGAAAGATGGAAGGAAATGGAGGGTATCATGTTATATAAAATAAGCTATAAACCCGACACACAGAGAAATACACATACTGCCTGTTCTTTCTTATATGCGGAGTTTGATTAAAAATGTTGATCTGACTCTAGAATGTGACTGATAGACAGTCAGAATTGTGGGGAATGGAAAATGGAGAGAGGCTTTGGTCAGTTTTATGTTTGTTTGCTCATAACTTTCATCTTCTCAATTCTGCAATTATGTTTTAATTGAGCTGAGCTCTTTCCTGGTAACCATAGATGGGTGGGGAAATTAAGGTCACAGCTTCTGGACTTAAAGGAAATTCTTTTTAGGAATTGGATTTGGGCTTCTCCAGAACAGAGTGCATGCAGGATATGCACTTATTTTGCAGGACAATTTATTTCCTAAAGGGATGGAGAAAAGGGGGGTGAAAAAGAGGGAGAAAGAAAAAATGAAAGAGAGGAAAGGACAGATAGAGACAGAGAGACAAAGGGGGAGAGAAACTGCAGGAGCCTCAGAAGCCCTGAATTGGAAGCTGGGAGTGGGAGCCATTAGAGAGGTTCATTCTGTGTATGATGCCTTCTGAATAATTTAAAAAATATTTTTAAACTAAAATAAACAGAGCCAAGACTCTAAAATATGTTTGAATCTTAAGAATGCCCCACTTCAGCAATACCTGTGTTCTCTGACAGAAATGCTTCCAGAGCAGCTTTCCCTCCAGCCAGCTGGCAGCAGATGTCTGCTGTTGTCTCTATGGGAGGTAGGTAGCCTCGCAACTCCTGCTGATGGTGCTATTGTGCACCTCACCAACAGGCATGACTGAGTCCCCCAAGGGCAAAGTTTCCCGGAAAGTTCCTGCATAGTACATGTGCATATGACTAGCCTTTCAAAACACTTGACTATGCACATGCAGAAACAAGCCAGCCTAGGAGAAAGAGTTAGAAGAATTATCGGGCACCCTAGCTTACTGAAACAATGAAGCACAGGGGGCTGGGGAGTTAGCTCAGTGGTTCCGGCGCCTGTCTCGCAAGCGCAAGGACCCGGGTTGGATTCCCCGGTAACCACATAACAATACTGGGTGTGGAGACCCACACCCAGCAGCAACCAGCACCACATACCACAGTGCCGGGCGTGGTGGCTCACGCCTGTAATCCCAGCACTCGGGAGGCAGAGGCAGGAGGATTGTGATGTGAGTTTGAGGCTGAGCTGAGGGCCAGCCTGAACCACAAAGCGAGACCCTGTCTCCA
>PVIR01029095.1:0-21373 GCA_004026965.1 Petromus typicus | reverse complement strand
GGAAACAGACTCTTGTTACTATACGATAGCTATTTATTCCCTTCACAAATACCATTTGCATTTTTTTCACTTTTCAGCTATCATCTCAAGTTACATAATGTAGCACACAAAACAGTTGTATTAAAAAAAGAAAAATAAAGTGATGGTTCACAAAGTGAGTACTCTCTTTGTTCTCCTTTCAGTTCTCCATCCTTGTCTCATTTAAAAAAGTACTGTTAATTTTAAAAAATCTATACAGAATCACATCAAACAGATATGCTGTAATTTATTTGACTACTTAAGATACACATTACAATTGCTTGTAATTGTTACAAAAATTACAATTGTTTGTTTCCTGGGTATTATTTACTTGTTTTTTGCTTTTTACACTAGGAATAATCCTTTAGGGAACTTCATTTGATGACAATCTTTATGCCAATGATTATTCCTTAAACCGTAATGTTAGCACCCAGAATGCCACCGAGGTCACACTGAATGTTTGAAAAAGATACCTGTGTGTATACACATGTGTGAACACACACACACATACACACACACACACACACACACACACACACACACACATACACACACCAAATTTCTTGGCTTCCATTTTGCAAATATTCCAAATTCTTTAACTCCTCCTACAATTTTTCAGCACTAACAAGTAACCACATTAAATACATAAAATATCACATAGTGTAATGATTTCTTAATCACAATATGCAAATTACCAGCTATTATTAGGAGACATTATTTTCATACTTTATTGATGTGATACATACTGTTACATTATTTAACAATTTTTATATTTAGTGTTTTTTTTGTTTATATCTAATAAGACAATGTTGGTTCAATATATTGAATATATATCATATTTTAATTAATCAATATATCACTTCATATTTTCTTAAATCATTACTTTCTGTTTTTTCTCCTTTTACTGCTACTAATCACTTTGTCACCATTACTACTTTGTTAAAGACTGGGAATTTTAAAAGTGCGTATATGAGTGACTTGCTATGCTATACATTGCTAATTTAAAGAATTTACACACAGTCAGTTGCATGTGATACATGTGATTTCTCTCTGTTTATTGTGTGTTGCGAAAACAGAATTAATGTGGTTGAATGATATTCCGGATATATGTGGAGGGAGTAAGTTTTGTGGGCTGCAAGGTTCTGCTTGTGTCTTCTGGTCATGTGTCTTTCTATTCTACACAAGTGTCAACTGGTGCAGTTGTGACACATATTCAGAACTCACGATTAAACTCATAACAGACTCTCAGGCCAGAGAACAAGGTCAAACAGAGAGTTAAAATGCTAAATATATATGGGGATTTAAGTCTTTTCAATTTAGATACTTTTGTTCATCTACACTGATCCCCTCAATTAGAAGTTCATACTGGTCATTTCTCATAGAATTATCTGAATTGTTGCAATCTGCAGAAAACAAATATATTTTTCTCTGTTCAAAAATTTAAAAAATATTTATCTTGTAAAGCAAGGTAGACACTTCTCAGAATGTTACTGTGGTTTGACATATAAAACCATGGGACATGCTAACTGTTAAAATGAATCTAAAGTTAATTATCTTTGGATAATTTTAAGGTTTTAAATTTTTTAAAGCACAGTGGAAAATAATAAAAACATAAAGATTATGTGAAATATTAATTAAAATATTGACCATTATAAAAATTATGCAATTGGTAAAATATTCTGGGGGAAAGGGGAAAAAATGAGAATGAAGTTGTGTCATATACTGGTACAAACTCTCAATGTTGAATGTGATGATGATGTGTATTCTTAATGTACCAATAAAAATTAATTTTTTAAAAAATGAAATACTATTACATATTAGGTAGATAAATCAAATATTTATAATACTGGCTCAACTGTGCTCATGACTATTCTGTTTCCCCCCAAAAAAAGACCTAGCTAGCAAATAATCAGCCTAAAAAATTAGAGATCAAAAGCTCCAGCCTCCATCATCTTATTCTTGTGTGCTGTCACTATTCTCTTGCTTGATGGGTGCTTTGTAAATCAGGCAAGACTCAGCTGGGCTGGTTTGGTTTGGTAGTTTTGGTCTCTAATTTTCAAGGCTGCTTGTTTTCCAGCTAAGCTTTATTTTTTGGAAAAGAGAGCACACAACTATTATATAAATATATAAAAACTCATAAAATATTGGATAACAATTATTTTGGTGACTGTTATTACAATTGTTATGAAATAAAATTACTTTCCTTCATCTCTTAAAAACTATTTTAAAGATCAGCCTCAGATTGTCACGATTATACTCTCAAATGTGTTTGAACCAGCTCCAGGTAAGAGGACATTCCATTCAAACCCATATAAGGTAATTAATTTACAAAAACCACTGTAAATGTCTGTTTGAAAAACTAACTCATCAAAAATCATGATTCTCATGAGGATTAAATTTTGGTCTACCTGGGCTCCAGTGAAAGAAGATATATAACATATATTACATATAATATATATAAAAACATACATTTGTAATAGAGTTATATATAAAGTTTCATATATATATATAAATAGTTGATGTATATAAGTAATAAAACTTCTTTTTCTATTTGTTATTCTATCATTAATGAAGAGCAAATGGCCTAGGGGTCACAAGGTGGATATGAGTAAGTGATGGTCTAATGCATAAGAAACAACCTTAAATAGAAATGACCTAACATAAAGGGAAAGTTATGAACACAAGATATTTATAATTATTTGTTTCACAGAGGAAAACTAAGATTATTCATAAAGTAAAGATTTTCCTTTACAATTTCAAGATGAGGAAAGCAAAAGGATTTAATATTTGTATTCCCTGCTTCCTCAGTCTTCATACTACTGATATACATGGAAGGATAGTTTTGTTTCCTTTGTCCTGGTGAGCTCTCCAGGGCACTCCTGAATTCCACCCACAGGGCACCGGTAATATGCCCTCTATTATGTCACTTAAGAATGTCTCTATACCATGTAGAATGTTTTGGAGAAGGAAGAGATCGTGAGATTGACTGACAGTCATGTGAGTTTTAATCCATGTTACCACTGTGGAGAGAGCTTCACAGAAAGAGCTTCTCTGTAATCACAATTGTTTTGCTTTATGAATACTTATACTAAAGAATAAGGTACTTAACTATGTAGAAATTACATGAAGAGTTCTTCCCCAGAGTTGAACTTTTATTATTCGTGAACTGGATTGAATACTATTGAATAGTTATCACTTAAAATGATGTTCAGATGAAGTCATTCTCTTAATTTCTGGCCCAATTTTCTTTTTGGAACATTTTACATGAAACAAGTCAAAGTCAAGTTTAAAACCAGGACTTTTAGAAGTTTACTTGCATGTCTTGTGCAAGCAGATATTTTTGACAACTATAATAACTGGATATTACTAGAACAATACTAATATAGGGGGTTAACAGCTTGCACTTGTACAAAATAGTTGAAGTCAGTCAGAAAACCATTATTATGACCTTGTGCTGACCACATTCTATGAAGTGTTACATGATCAGGGACAGGGAAGTTGGTTAATGGAAGTTATATAGTAGCTAGATGTATCCTTGTCACACTTCATCTAAACTGATACATTGCAATGGTCCACACTGCTCAGACCTAGCAATTACTGTCCAATTCCAATCTATTCTACACTGCCACTATAATGAAAAATAATTAGGAGCCTGAAAATGAGTTTTCACATGAAATGGTTTCAGTGCTTGGACACAATCGCCTTTGGCAGATGGCTTTGGGTTTGCTTTAATATAATAAAGACAGTTAATCATCTCTAAAGAGTGCACTGAATGAATAAACTTTTAACACTATTTTCTACAATGAAACTCTTATATTGATCAAATGTTTAATGCTCATGGGTGGAGTTTGCTTTGGTTGAATTGTTGGAAATGGGTGCATAAATCATTGCAAAAATGCATTAGAAAGAAGAAAACCAAGTCTAATTGATTATTATTTAATTAGATATTAGGGGAGACAAAATAAATGAGTTCTTATTTTTAGTGTATGTTTGAAATACATAATAATTGTACTCATCTTGGTGAATTAGTACATACATACATATGAATAATACTAATTTGTACATATATATGGTTAAATGCATACACACATGTATTGCACCTTGATTGTTTTTATTTCCCCTTATTTATGAATACATTGAAGCAATTAATTTCACAAAGAAGTACAGGTATGTTTATGTGTACTTATATCTACCCAACTTATTATTTATTTTTAACGTATATACAAATAATTTATATATGTAGAAAAGTAACTGAATATATTAGAAATAAATAATTAATAAGTTATGAAGCATGATTTCACTTAATCTAAGAACAGCTGTACAGAAGGATCACACATAAACCCCTGTCCACATTTCTGGGAACCACACAGACTCCCCAGAGGTATCTTCCAATTGTCCATGTAGATCTAAAGCTAACCAATAGTTCACCCTAATTAGTCCAACATACTGTTTTGAAATGACAGTTAGTGTAAAACTGAGCTCTTATTTGTATTTGTAGTTGCCCCAAATATTTTATCAAAATCAATTTTTGGACATTTATATAGGCAGATACACTATCTTTTATTTATTATTGAACTTTAAACTTTGTGTTTTATATTGTGTTTACTGCTAGATAATGCTGTACTGATTTTCTAATAACAGAATATTCAGCAATTTTAGGTCCAGAGTTTTTTATTTGTTTGGTTGTTTGTTTAATTCTTAATGTGCAAACATCCATGATTCATGACTCCTTTATGCAAGTCACATAACTTGTCATTAATAATTAAACTAAAGCATGAGAAATTTAATTGGTTAGCTTTAAGATAATTTTCCTTTGTTTACTCAGAACATTACCACAGGACTATATCCTATATCCTATATCCTTCACAGTTATGCTTATGGCAGTGATAGTCTTTCACTTTTGTAGAAAGACTATCTCAATTGAAAATATTTTGAAAATTCTCTTACCTTTTACTGAAATCAATAGAGCAAGCACCAATTCTATTCAGTGTAGTCAGAGCAAATGTCCAGTCACTAGGCAAGTTACTTAGGACTGTGATTACTTTTAGCCCTGTTGAGTTAATCTGAATAAACTTTGTGGAAATAATAAGACTGTTATTTTATTTTTTTAAAATTGGTAGCTTTACTTATTCATTCCTAAGAGACCAAAATCTGAAATAATAAAATGATAACAGAAAAATGTGTCTGAGAAAAAGTACAATCTGGGATTTACTATTTGGTAGCTCTGTGATAATGGAGAAAATACAGGGCAAAAGGTATATATGTCTGTGTGTATTGTTGTGTATGTGTGTGTGAATGTGTGTTTTTTCTGATAGAAAATAAAAGACTTTTAATGTGAAGGGCAAACAACAGATGTCTATTATTGATACTTATATAGTATTTTGCAATTTAAATATGCACTATCTTTATGGTTTTTCACATATCCTGGAAATTTGTAGATGAAAAATGGGTTATCTAATGTGTATTATTTTGAAACAAGACATGATGTGATAATCTCTCTCTTTATGCACTGACTTGTAAATATTGGATTGAGTTCAACTGACTGTAACAATATTGAAAAGATGAAGAAAGTTTGAATCAGAGTAAATGAGAGTACAACACTGAGAAAACATTCTAAGAGAAGACTAATCTACTAAATTTATCTTTTCTTAATAATATAACATTATTAAAATACTGTAAATTATATGAAGATAGTATTGAGTTTAATTAATGTAAAATATGAAAATTAAAATATATAAGAAGAATAACATACTTAATAAAACTACATAAAGTTTAGTTCTCATATATAAAATAACTTATTTTTCTTAGTTTAAAAAATTCTTGTGAAATACAGTTGTCTACTTTTGTGAATGCACAGTTCATGATTTTGTGTTTACAAAATTCAGCTCCCCACAAGGGCAAGCAGAACTTCTCTGGTCAGTAGCTATACCCACACTGTGTTTACTCTGCTTACTGTCACAAAAGAGAATGGTTTAGAAATTCAGCTATCAGCAAATACAATACTGTTTTAATGGCAAGAAATTTGATTACATAATTCTTATTTTATTCAATACGATGCAAATATTAATTACTGATGAATGTGTTTGCTGCATCATATGCCTGCATTTATATTCAGCCACAGTCTATTAAAATGATGATTTAACATGCAAAATAAATAGCTGGTGGAAAGGATGTCAAAGTAGTCAAGGATAGAAAAAAGCAGAGGTAATGCATTTTTATATTGTCTATAAACTTTGGAAGTTAGTTTAACTCGAATGCTTTGTTAGTCTGAAATGTCAGATTAAAGCTTTTCCCACCCACTTGGTGTAGGGAAACTATCAGACATATTCACTCTCTATGCACATGGAGAACAATGTGTGTTGATTCACATTAGATTTTTGTTTAACATGTACTCTGAAGATTCCATCATATTTTTGTGTTTTCTATCTACGGCTGTGTTCTTTTGTTCTGGAGATTTTTCCCTTTTTAAAAACAAATTTTTCAACTGTTAGCAACTATTCCATGAAATTTAATATTGTTTATCAAAATACTTGTCCACTTAAGCCATTATTAAACTGCTTGAAATTCATTTAAGAACCCTCGAAAGCTGTTCCCTATAGTGTTCCAAAGTGCAGTTGCTTTTATCTTGACAGGTTGCCACTCATCATGGCCTTGTGTTTCCAAGTACTCAGCCAGCACGCTCTCCGGGTGACTCCGTGCTCAAATCCAAGTCGATTTCATTGCAATATTCATGAGACATGGAGTTAACTGTCTTTCTTTATGTCAGTAAAAACAAATTATATTTTAATTCCTTAAATCCTTACACTTACGTAATTCTTTTCTTTTTTCTTTTTTCTTTTTTTTAGGTAGGTAAAGTAAATAAAACTGTTAAAAGCATTTTTTTTTCAAAAGAAAGCTTTCTTCAGGTGCATTGTTTTCAGCTTACTCTAAGTGCATTCAAACTGTGCAAGTTTTTTTTTTTTTTAAGTGTATCTTTCCATCATAAGGGGAAAACACTATTAATCATTTATTTTCCTCAAATAATTTTAGTGTTTGTGACTAAGTAAAGAACATCTTACACTATGGCATTTCTAGTCATAAGCATTTTGTCCAAGTATTTTGTTAAAAGTAGTATTAACAATAATGTAATTGTCTATAAGGGTATAAGTAGTCACTGAAAGCTATTTTGCATTTTTGCTGCACAGCAAAGAGCAATTACTTGTTAGTATATTGTTACTGATGTATGGGATACACTTTGAACTATGTTATAATATAATTTCCTATCAGAGGAAAGTAGCATGTAAACATAATGCTTTTAAGTGATTTTTTTCTTCCCTGAATGAGAAAAACAAAGAAAATTCAGCATCCAGAGAGTCTAGAAATTTATTTTCTCCTCAATAATAAAATAATTAAAACACTTTAGGAACTCTCTGGTATTTCTATTATTTCCTAACTGGAAAAATGTCAAGCAAACAAAAATAAATACTGCAGCGAAGCTGTGTGTCATGGGAGTATGGATTAAGATGTCTATCTTAATATTTTTAAAATAGAGAAGTAACTGTTCTTTTAATTCTGGAGAACCTGAAATGCATCTTGACATCATGGTACTTTGTATTGTTTTCTGACTTTCAGATTAAGACTTGGTAATAACTGCAGACCATAGGAACACTGAGTCCACTACAGAATGATGAAACATAAAAATTTGAAATGAGCTGTGGCACGTGCTTACACTCGTAGCATTCTGGGAGAATGAGGCAGGAGGGTTCTAAATTCAATCTACCTGCTTAGTTTATATTGGGGACAACATATCTCAGTGTAAAAAGAACTGAGGTTGTACCTCAGAGTTAAAGCCCTATGTTCAATCACTCCTTCGTGTTTGAAAAAACATAATGTACTTAATAATAAAGCCACTGTATTATTGAAAAATATTCATACAAAGAAGCCTAGAGAAAATATTATTTGTTAATTAAAAGGTCAGAAAGCTCTTGCTTTATGGACTAGAGCCATTAATTTTTGAGTTTGGGGATGCATTATAGAAGGAGAATGACCAGTACTATAATAAAGAATATTGACTTCCTTTTAGCAGATGAAGGAAAATGTGTGAGGAGAAAAAACTTAAATCAAGTTCTTTATAAATAACGAAGTCCAATATGTGCACCCATGTTTATAGCAGCCCAATATGTGATTGCTACATCTTGGAAACAACCCAAGTGTCCATCAACTGGATACTGGATAAAAAAAGCTGTGGTTCTTCTACAGAATAGAGTATTACACTGCCATAAAAATGATAAGTTTGAATCATTTCTACTTAAATGGACATACCTTGAGGATATCCTCATAAGTGAAATAAATAGGGCACAGATAGGTACATATCGCATCTTTTCTCTGGTATGAAAAAATGAAGATGTAAATGAGTCCTAGCATTGTATGTTATATATTGTGCAATAGAAAATGCTCAATGTAAAATGGGGTGAAGGGGGAAAAATAATGAGATTATAACAAAAAAGTAAGGAAACAAATTTTATGTATATGGGGGGGCGGTAGGGTGGGTAGGGCTATGGGAAAAAAATGAGAATTAAGTTGTGTCTTGTACTGGTACAAATCCCCGTTATGGAGTGCAATCATGATGCATGTATGCAATGTACCAATAAAGACTTTTTTAAAAAAATAATGAAGTCCAATAAAGGGATTCTTAACAAAAACCTAAACACCTGGGCTTGGTGGCTCATGACTGTAATCCTAGCACTCCACAGTCAGAAACAGAACAATTCCAGATACGCTAAGCTAATTCATTTTTGACAAAGGAATCAAATATCCTCAATAGATGGAAGATTAAACTCTAACAAATGGTGCTGGAAAAATTGAGCTTTAACCTGCCAAAGACTAAAGCTAGACTTATCGCTTTCACAATGTACTAAACTAAAATCAAAATAGATTAGAGATCTAAACATTAAAACAGAGACACCAAACTTCCTGGAAAACAGGTTAGGTAAACTCTTGGAGACTGACTGAGGGGGAAAATCCTTATGAACAAAACCTCTATAGCACAAGAATTTGCTGAAGGAATCAACACATGAGATCTCATCTTATTAAAAATGTTCTGCACAGCAAAGGAAAACATCAACAGTGCAAAAAGGCAACCAACAATAGGGGAAAGAATCTTTACCAGCTGTTTTTCAGACAAAGAGCTACTATCTAGAACATATAAAGAGCTTTAAAAATATCAGCCCACTAAATTTAAAGACCCAATTCAAAAATGAGTATCTGAAATGAACACTTTTCAGAGGAAGAAGTAAAAGCATCCAAGGAGCACATGAAAGAATGCTCAACATCACAGGTAAATCGAAAATGCAGGAAAAAACAACAACAACAACAACAAAAGATGCTGGGATTTTGTCTTACTCCACAAACAATGGCTGCTGTAGTGAAATTAACCAGCAGTATATGCTGGTGGGGCTGTGGAGAGGAAGGAATTCTTCTCCACTGTTGGTCGGAATGTAGACCGGTGCAACTACTACAAAGATAAGTATGGAAATTTCTCAAAAATAGGATTAGAGGTTCCATTTGACCCTGCTATTCTCCTGGTTAGAATATACATGAAAAAATTAAAAGAATTATACCATAGTGACATATGTGCACCCATGTTTATAGCAGCTCAGTTTGTGTTAGGTAAATCTTGGAAGTAACCCAAATGTCCATCAACTAGAGACTGGATAAACAAGACTGTTTAAAAATAAAATGGAGCATTACTCTGCCATAAAAATATGACAAGTTTGACTCATTTATACTCAAATAGACATAACTCAAGGACATACTAATAAGTGAAATAAATAGTCACAGATTTGTAAATACTGTATCTTTTCTCTGGTATGAGAGTCTGAAGATGTAAATAACTTCTAGAATGTATGATACATATTATGAAACAGAAAATATTCAGAGAAAGGAGTAGGAGAAAGTAATGAGGGGAAAGAGCAAATATGATCTTAAAAAAATATGTAGTTAGAAGGTGGGGCATTGTAGAGTGTGTAGGGGAAAGGTAACAATGAAAATTAACTCAAGTCAGATACTGGTACAAATTCCCAGTGTTGAGTGTAATCATGATGTGTACATAAAAGGTATCAATAAAGAATTCAATTAAAAATATAAATAAATGCAAATTGGATTTGATCTTTAAAAATCAAATAAACTAAAATAATAAGGGAAAAATTAGACAACTAATTAACATTTGATATTAATTTTACTAAGTATGTATATTCTTTAAAACTTCTTACAATGAAGATACTTTGCTTAACATGTATGTATGTAGGTATTCATGTGAAAATATCTAAACCTGCTACTATTATAGGCAAAAGTAAGATTAAGATCTGCTATGAAAATGAAACATAAGAAGAAAAAGATTTAAAATGTAATTCTGCTATTAAAACATACAAATGTTAAAAAATACTAATAAAATTTTAATAAATATTGGCAAAACTACCAAGTTTCAAAAATAAATAATTGCTAATACACAGAAAGCTTATCTATACTAGTAATAAAAGACACATTTATAAAATTAAAATGCCATATTTCTCATCCTTATAACAGAATATTCTCTCAACATTTGACTGAAGAAAATTTTAAATTGAGAGCTGTAATTTTCATTAATTGTTTAGTCTTCCTAAACATTAAGGTATATGCATATACACATACAGTGCCATTTTCAAAAACTATCTATTATAATCTAGGCCCTGTCCTATGCACTTAGGATCTAATAATAAACATGGTAGTAATGACCACTTCCACTATGAAGTATATAATTTAAATTGCATAAGCTATTTAATAAACTGTTTTTCAATTTTTTACATAATAAAAGTTTTGATGATATACTTCATTTTCCTAATAAATCTGTCTACTGTTTCCCGAAATATTTTGATTATTGTTTCTGGGTCAATATTTTTACTTGAGACACAAGCTCTAGTATCCTCTGTATCTTCTCACTTGACAATATTTTCTACAACTTTGGGCAGAAAATCCTTGAGGACTTTGTAAAATATTCACAAATTTGATAAACTTTGAAGTTCTTCCTTGTGCCAGCAGGACAGCTTTATTCAAGTCCAAGGACAAAGAAGAATTCTCAAATCCTTTCAACTATGGTCAAGTTTGTAGCATCAAAAAGCTGCAGAGTTGTCTGTGTGTAGGGTGCAGGTCTGGTATTCTACTTAATTCCTTTTGGTGAATTGAATATGATGAGACCAATCACTCCTAATCTAAAAATATATTTCATGACAAGTTACTCAATTGTTCTAATCACTCAATTCCTAAAAGGAAACCTTATGGAGTTTAACAAAACCTGCTTAGATCTAATGAAAAATACTATGGGTACTAAGCTGAGATTTTCTTTGGCTATTGTTAGCATACTTTTGAAATTTTCAGACTGGATATAACATATTTTCAAGTGATAAAGAATTTATAATTTTAATCTGTTTTATTACTGTAGAACTAGAACACATTTTATAAGGATATATTCATACTTATATATTCTATGTCCTTCTTCATATGGAGTGGGGTAGTTGCCCAATTAAGTACAACTTTTGGTTGTTGTATTTTTTTATTTAATCTTTATTGGTATATTATGAATATACATCACATCGCATTCAACATTGAGGGTTTGTACCAGAATATGACATGACTTGGTTCTCATTTTTTCCCTTTTCCAAGAACTTTAAATGTGCTCATTAATTCTTAGTCAATATTATAGATCATCTTCATTTCCCTATTGCTAGAATCAGATATTTCTACTATTGGATGCTGTAGATGTCTTGGTCATTAATCTCATACTAATGAAGAAACTGTATAAGGACCTATTCTGGTCTAGTTATTGCCTTTGTCTAATAAAAAGTCAAGCACAAATGCAAACTTACTCTTTTCTCATGTCCCATGTAGAATTAATGTAACTACTAAAAGGATGGAAATTCTCAGAAGAAAAGTCTACCAATTTAGTATTTCATTTAGTTCAGAATTTTTTTTTTCTGAACTGTAAGAGATTCCAGTTTTTTCTGTGTTAATATTAAAATAACTATTCCACTTAGGACTAACTATTTGAAAAAGGCATTCATTTCCTGGAATAGTTGTCTTATTCATCTTATTCTTAAGAAAACTGAACAGTTTTATTCTCTTTATTGCTATTTTTCCTCTACAAGTTTTCTCACAATGAAAATCCCCACTTCACAATGGCAGTTTTACAAAAACATACTATTGTGCAAATTATATATTCTGATCATATCCACTGTATTCACCACAGTGATTCAATTTCTAGGAAGTCATCCTGCAGATATTATCAGAAATTTAGACAATCCTCTGTAAAAGTTATTTATCAAAAGCCTTTCATGATCAAAGCAAGATGAGCCTGATCTTTACAAAAAGAAAATAGTGGTTAGGTTCATGAGAAGTTATCACACGGTTTTAACTGATTTTAATAATAGTTTCAATGATATGAAAAGGATTACATAAAAAATACAGAATTCAGAACTTAGCTAACAGGATCTTAATCATCTAAAATCAAGAGCATAAAGGTAAAAGATAGGATTTATTTTTCAGTAAAGAAAATCCTATAGATTTTAACTTGTATGAAATACATTGTGATTGAGTAATTGTTAATTTTGTAAAAATTTTATCTGAATATATTTTTCCCAACATTAAGGAATGACAAATTCTATATAATAATAATGGTAAATAATATATGAATCTGAATGCTCTCCATTAAGAAAAATTGATTCCTTATGGATATACAAAGCAAATTTCATGAAACTATAGAGAATATTTATGGGAATCTAAAAGTTTCAACATTAAAAAGTAATAAATCAGAATGATAAGTAGATATTATATGGAACATAAAATTTCACTTTCACAGTTGGAAAGTTTGATGTGGCATACAATCATGTACAATTACATATTTATGTGAGATCTGAAATCTGAGAAGTTTGGAAAATATTTTGGACATCTGTTAAAGATCCCAGTCCTACACTCAGAGTGGATCTGTGTAGGGAATGCTTGACATCATTGGCCACTAGAGAAATTCGAGTTCAAACAACACCGAGATTTCATTTTATCTCAGAAAACAAAAAGCATGGTAATCATCAATAAATCTAATAATAACAAATGCCACAGAGGATACAAGAGAAAAATAAATCCGTCTATAGTGTCAGTGGAAATATATAACTACTATGAGATTCAGTATGGAGATTCATCTAAAACTTAGAAATTCCACTCTATCTAGCTGTTTATCTTCTAGGCTTCTTCTTGAAAGAGTTAAAACATTATATTTCATTGATGTATAAATACTGATATGTTGGAAACAACTTATTCGTTCACCAACAAATGAATGAGTAAAAACATGTGGTGTTTACACAGAGTGGAGTACTATTTCACAAAGAAAGATAAACTTGAGACATTTTTAAGAAAAAGGATGCACCTGGAGACCTTAATGTTAAGTGAAATAAATAAAAACTTAAGATCAAATGTTTCATGATGTTGCTTCTATGAGAAACCCAAGTACAAGTAAGACCAAGATAAATAATTGATAATATGAAACAGGGAGATACATCTTTCTCAAATGGGAAGATCAAGAAATGGCAGGGGAGGCCGGGGATATAGCTCAGTGGTTCTGGCGCCTGTCTTGCAAGCGCAAGGACCTGGGTTCAACCCCCAGTAACCACATAACAATACTGGGTGTGGAGACTCACCCCAGCGGCAATCAGTACCACATATCAGTGCCGGGCGTGGTGGCTCACACCTGTAATCCCAGCACTTGGGAGACAGAGGCAGGAGGATTGCTGTGACGTGAGTTTGAGGCTGAGCTCAGGGCCAGCCTGAACCACAAAGTGAGACCCTGTCTCAAAAAACCTTAAAAAAAAAAATGGCAGGGGAGGGGTTGGAGAAAGGAGAGAGAAAAATAAATGAAAAAGGAATTTATTATGTATCTATAATAATTTCACACAAAGAATAGAAACATACTAATAAAAACTAGTAAAGACAAGTAATAACAAAAACAAAGAACATACCTTGAGGATACCCTCATGAGTGAAATAAATAGGGCACAGATAGGTACATACTGCATGTTTTCTCTGGTATGAGAAAATAAAGATGTGAATGAGTCCTAGCATTGTATGTTATATATTGTGCAATAGAAAATGCTCAATGTAAAATAGGGTGAAAGGGGAAAATGTTGAGATTGTAACAAAAAAGTAAGGAAACAAATTTTATGTATATGGGGGGGTGGTAGGGTGGGTAGGGCTGGGGGAAAAATGAGAATTAAGTTGTGTCTTATACTGGTACAAATCCCCATTATGGAGTGCAATCATGATGTGTATATTTAATGTACCAATAAAGATTAAAAAAAAAACAAAGAACAGTAACAAAAAAGTAACCAAATGTACTAGTGACATAAAAAACAAATGTGTAGTTTTATACCGGTATTAGAAAACAGATTATAACCTCAGAGCTTTTGGCTAAAATCAGTGTATATGTGTGTGTGCATGTGTGTGTGCATGTGTGTGTTGGTGTATGTATGTTCATGTTGCAGAGTTTGCATTAAATGTAGGTACACCCACTTTCTCACATCAAGGTTCTTAACATGATACAGAGATTACATGGTTTTTCTAATAACATTGATGGGAATTTATACTAAACCATGATCATAACTAATTGTTCTTTCCCCCCCGCCCCAGGTCTTCTAACAGAATGGGCAGGTGTAATGCCTTTTCATTTGAACATTACATTCTTTTCAGCATTGGGAACTTGTTTCTCCATTGTTCTCATACTCTCTATTCCCACAGATGAGATCAAGCTTTAGGACTATTTACAAGTATTTATATAGCAGGGATAAGAAAGTCCTGGTTGTAAAATGGTTTATATAGAAAATGCTAGATTTATTTTCCTGTGATAATAATCATTCATATATATATATGAAGTGGGTTTAATTGTATCTATATATCCAATATTATGAATCCTAGTGAGAAGTGGGAGGGGTGATGACTATTTCCAATGAATATATAATGAATATTGAAAATAATTTTTCTTTCAATCAGTGTGGAGAAATATGTAGAATATAATAACATGTAGTGGAGTCATATTTCTCTGCCCGTCACTTCACATACAGATCCTAGATTAATGCCATCAAGTAGCAATGTTATGTTTGGATAATCAGCAACTTGGTTCTTTTTTTGAAGCTTAAATGCCAACAAAATTCCATGTCATTTACATTCAATTTTAATTTAAAAGTAGAGTTTGAGTGGGGAAAGTTTGTTTATTAGATCTTGATCATTCTTTTGTCACTGGGACAAAGATTGGAAACAATCTCAGGTGTAGTTTTGCCTCACCCGCAGCCCCCAGGTGTAACTGACTTAGTTACTCTGAATATCATGAACTTCTCAATAAGAGGAAGTGAACACTTGTCTTTGCTATCAGCCAGCTGTGTAGAACTGCTTAGTGATAGGAGGTAAATTTATAAATAATTGCTAAGTTTCAAATGCTAGACAAGGGTTTTTTGTAGAAGAATATTATATACAACTAATAATTTTTAAACTAATAATTTTTTAAATTCAAGCCTTTATTGGTACATTATATATACACATCATCATTGCACTCAACTTTGAGAGTTTATACTAGAATATGACATGACTTGATTCTCATTTTTTCTCAGTTCTCCCACCCAACCTGCAACCCCCACCCCCTATATACATAAGCTTTGTTTCCTTTATTTTATTACTATCACATTCATTTTATTCTCATTATGTTCCCCTATGCCCTCTTTCTTTTAAAATATTTTATATTTCACAATATCAACTATATATACTAGAACTCATTTACATCTTCCTGTTCTCATACCAGAGAAAAGGTAATATATTTACATATATGTGACCTATTTATTTCACTTATGAGGATGTCCTCAAGGTATATTGATTTGAGTACGAATAACTCAATTTTATCATTTTTAATGGCAGAATAATACTCCACTACACAAAAGAACCACATCTTCTTTATCTAGTCTCTCTAATTGATGGATATTTTGGTTCTTCCCAAGATGTAGCTATCACAAACTGAGCTACTATAAATATGGGTACACATATGTCACTGTCATATTAATCCTTTAATCTTTTGTGTATATACCCAGCAGAGCAATGGCCGGGTCAAATAGGACTTCCAGTCCTGGATTTTTGAGAAATCTTCACACTGATTTCCTCAGAGGTTCTGTGAGTCTACACTCCCATTAGCAGTGCTCTTTTTTCTCTGCAGGCTAGCCAACATTGTTGTCTCCTAATTATGACATGGCAGCCATTCTTTGTGGAGTGAGATGAAATCTCAATGTTGTTTTCATCTGCATCTCTCCAATGACCAGCGATGTTGAGCATTTTTTCACATGCTTCTTAGCTGCTCTTACTTCTTCCTCTGAAAAGTATCTGTTCTGCCAATTCTCATGCTATAGTGGTTTAGTTCAGGAAGTATTTCCCTAAGCCAAAGTCTTCAAGAGTTTTACCTAACCTGTTTTGCATCAGGGGAAAACTAATATTTTTATAAATTATTTCATTCTGATATATATATATGTATGTATATATGCATATATATATAATCGTAACAACTTACAAAAAGAAAATAATCTTAAAATTGAAATATCATTTTTATTTATAAATTCTCCAGTCTTTAATTCTTTGTTCAGTGATCTAAGAATAGTTATGAAAAGATGTTTGTTTTATGCTTAATTTTTACATGTGTACAAACATTTTTTTAAAAAATGTAATCATATACCTCTATGTATGTATTTTTATTTCCTTTTTGTCCAAGAAGAGGATGCATTCCAATAAATTAATTGGTGTCAATAATATTGTATGTAATCTCTCAATCGATAGTTTCTCATAAAATTTTTTCAAGACAGAGTAATAAAATGAAAAATCACATATATTTCATTGAATTTTCACATCACAGCTACCCCCATACTTCTATCGCTACAGTGAAGTGTTCATTTGCTAACTGCCTACTTGCTATTGTATAAATAGTTCACAAGTGCTTAAAATTAACATTATCAATGCACATATTTTAATATTTACCTCTGAACTGTTACAATAAAAGAACTGTGTGTATAGCTTAGGATTCATATCAATACTATTTTGTAGTTAAATTTTTTCAGAAAATAGAAAACATTATAGGAGACACAGGAGAGAGAAATATAAGCCCATTAGTGTGAAGTGGAACTTGGCTTTTATTGTGCCAATTCTTTTGTCCTGTATCTCAACTTCCCATTTAAAATACAACAGCTGTTATATTAAGCCTATTATTTAGTTTGTCATAGTTTTTACCTTGGACCTTGCATTGCCTTTGTTGGAAAATAAACATATTTGCTCTTGGAAATATTTTTACGAAGTTTTCATAGTGAAAAATGATTAACAATTTAAACTTACTGCAGACTGAAAGAAAATGTTCATAGTGGAGGAATGATGCACAGATTAAACACATGGAGAGAAGTGGATGCAAAACATAAATGCCATACATAGTCTCTCATTTCTTAAGCCACAGACTCCCTTTGTTCTAGATTATACTGAATTGTCAGGCTGATTTAGACATGTTTGGTCAGTGAGAATTCTGGTGTCTGGAAACTATTCTCAAAGTATTTGGTGGCTTTGCACAACTTCTTGAAGCGCTGGTAACTTTGGAGAGAAGGTGGAACAGCTAGGCTGCCTTCCAAAAGAGTTACCAAAGTTGACTCAGCCTTATGAGCTGTTAACTGTGTACCCGTATGAACAGCTCCAAGATGCGGCGTAAACAAGTACATTTTCTTTTGTAAATTAAATCTGTTTCAAAATTTCCACTTGGGGAATCTGTGAAGCATTTCACGTGAATACCACCCAATTCTAAGGCTTCTACGCACGCCCTCCTGGCAACCTTAGCTCTCCAAGATCGCTTGTGTGGCTCTCAGTCTGCCCCTCAACACAGCGGCTGTTCTTATGTCCCTCCACCATGCAGAGGGAACTGGTGCCTACAAACACTTCCCTTCCCTAGAAACACTGCTAAGATATTACAGCATCTCCTTTCCCTTTGCTGAGTAGGTCTGGGTGAGAGTGAGATCTCCACAACTGTAACTCTTGCATACTTAGGTCAACTCTATGCTATTGAAGGCCAGGGGTTAAAAATTTGGAGCAGAAAACATGTCTGTGACCACTGTGGGCTGGGGGGAGAAAATCTGTTCATTGCTTCATGAAGCTAAGGCAGCAAAGGAGTCAGTGTATCAATTAATTTGCAACTCACTCCTCGCAACTTACATTTTTCTCTCAACTTCACCTCTGCTTTCCTTATTTCCTCTTGGGTTTCGACTATTTTGTGAGAAAAAAATTCGTCACCCTCCACTTTGATTTCACTAACTTTCATTTGCAGATTTTGATTCCTTCAACACATAAATTATATATACTGTTGTCTTAATTCATGTAATAACGTTATGTTAAATTCAAACATGATTCTTTGACTTTGTATGTTTAGAAAATAAAAATAAATGACTCCACTGCATCTAACTTTAAATGGACTTGTTTCTTATCTTTATTCTCAAGAAAGTGTTATATGGAACAGTTTTGTTTTAAATTCATTATTACATCATCCATCATACTTTGCCAAAGTTTATTTTACAAAATAACAAAGCACTATGAAAGTTGAACAGATCATGAAAAGTAAAAATGATGTTAGATAATTTAAAGACAATAAAAATATGAGTGAATTATCTCACTAACCAGCAGATTATTCATAATAGATAGACTAAGAAAGTTTTTTTCAATTATTTTACTTTTAATTAAATATATTTTAATATAAAAATGTTTTCCATGGGAAGACATGTAGTGCTTTAATACACACAAATGTTCTGTAATACTTAAATAATAGCTGTGACAACTTAGTGAGCGCCTTTCTCAAATAAAAAGAACAAATATAAAAATTGGCTGGGCTTGTAGCCCAAAGTGAAGGCTTTGGATCCAATCTTCACTACTCTAAACAACAAAATCAAATTACATATATTTATTCAAGCATTATTAATTTCTCAAAGATTAAAACTTTCCTGGTGTATGTTTTTGAAATACATGTACAATATGTTATTATTATCTATAATTATACTACTATACAATAGCACACCACAACTTCTTACTTGTAATTTTATGCCCTCTGATAAATCCTTCCTCACCTTGCTTTTCTGCTATTTTCTCCATTTAGGACTCTGTTTTACCCTTCATATGAACGAGAGCATGTAATACTTTTCTGTGGCTGCCTTAGTCCAATTAAAATAATGATATACAGTGAAATTCACCTTGGCACAGTCAGGATACATTTTTATGCATGAATAGTATTCCACTTTGTGTATCAATTTCCTTTCTTCATGTCTTCATAGATAAACAAATAAACGGTTTACTTTCTTCGACTGTTTAGAATATTCTTCACAATAAAAGTAGAAGTGTTTCTCTTAGACATAGTATTATTCATTTTAAAGAAGTTATTACCAGGCCGGGGAGTTAGCTCAGTGGTTCCAGCACCTGTCTTGCAAGCGCAAGGACCCGGGTTCAATCCCCAGTAGCCACATACCATACTGGGCATGGAGACTCACCCCAGCAGCAACCAGTACCACATACCACAGTGCCAGGCGTGGTGACTCACTCCTGTAATCCCAGCACTCGGGAGGCAGAGGCAGGAGGATTGCTGTGATGTGAGTTTGAGGCTGAGCTCAGGGCCAGCTTGAACCACAAAGTGAGACCCTGTCTCAAAAAATCTAAAAAAAAAAAAAAAAAAGAAGTTATTACCTTTAAAAATTCTAAAATAAAAATAAAAAAATTAAATATAATTGAAGAACAGATTGTTAGTGAGGCCAATTTTTTTTTGGGGGGGGGGGTCAGGTTATACATACATTACCTCAGAATTGTTTACCTACAACTAAGGACCAAAGTGAATAATTTTGTGATTTTAATTGGTCTATCACAATCAATTATCTACATTTAGAACAGAATATGTAGGTGAAAATTAAAGTGACAAACATTTTTTTTCCAAATATGTTATTGGGTTACATTACAAAAATTATTTAATCCAAACCTAATTACTAGGAATAAAGCAAAATTTTCACTTTGTTAAATGAATCTTTTACTAATAAAAATAAATTTTGATGAATAACTTCAGTATTTATTTTAAAAAATTGAAATCCCACAAGACTAAGCTAGGAATTGGAAAAACAGTGATTTGATTGATGTTTTTGTATAAATAACAGTTGCCTCACCTAAAATTAAGTCAAACTTTCTTCAGATTTACTTAAAGCTTACATCAAAATATTCTTTGAATTTTAAATTTTGGCTATAGCAACATAAAACAAAATACATTGACCATTCTAACTCAATAATTTTACCAAATTATATTTAAAAATAAATTATGTAACTTTTACATATATATATATATATATATATAATTTCCAGTCATTGAAATACCAAAATAGAATATCAGGCCTGAAACTATGGAAAAATGTGGCAAAGAAATATAAAGTTTCACAAAATTTTTAAATTTGGGGACATTATTAATGGTGTGTGAATGATGTGAGACTCAGATTTAAATACTGTTATTAAATAATAGGTTTGTGAGACGGACTTTGCATTTCTGTAAGTATGGACTGATGATATTTTATTGAATAAAGAAAATATCGTCTTTGTTCATTTATATAAAGCTTTGTTTAGTTTTGTCTCTGCATAATAACCTAAGTTTATTTTTTTATTAAGACTCCCTTATGAAATAAATAGATTTATAGCCAGATCAGAGACCAATAACAAGAGATTAGTGTGAGAATAATGGTAAGATAATAAAATACTGAGCATGAATGGAGGCCAGATTTTTCAAAAATAATTTGAAAGGAAATTGCTGATGAGCTAAGGTAAACCATGAATGCCGTCACTGGTTCCACTAGTAGAAAGCATGAGGAGTAGTCAATTTTATGTTAAATTTACTCGTTTTTTATTGGCTTACTCTAATAAAATACCTCAAAGGAACAATACACACACAGTCTAGACATGGAGCATTTCTTTCTTCTGAAGGATGTTTTAAATTCAGTTGTTATTTTGCCGCTATGAGGAGTAGAAAACTAACAGACCTTTCTGTACAAAGCCAGGGACGAAAGCACCAGACCTTTTGCTTTATAGCCTCATAAGGAAATTCTTACTTCTTGAAGGCTATGTATTTTGACTTCTATTTCTATGGCTGTATTGGGCATACAAGTATGAGGCAACTGGTCCCGACAGCTGTTTCTCATAATAAAACATGATTCAAATATTTCCATAGTGAAGATATTTTCTTCTCAAGAAGAGTGAAATAGAAAAACTCAAAGTAAAATAGGGTGAAG
>PVIR01029094.1:0-21538 GCA_004026965.1 Petromus typicus | reverse complement strand
TTTTTTTTTTTTTTTTAAAAAGCCACCTAGTCTACCCCACACCTTGATGTATGCTGTATATGCAAATCATGGCTGATATCACTATCCAATCTCCAAAGTTCCCATGGAAAAAGATTCTGGAACTTCTCATGATGGCTATAAAGACAAATACCTGGTTTTGTGTGGGTCATTTCATCCAGCTTCTCAGCCAACAAAGTCACAGGTACCACATCTGCCTTTAGCTCTTCGTTTCCATCCGTGCCCAAGTCCTTCACTATGATGTTCACGTTCACTGTCTGGTCAGCTCTGGGCCTGGCTGCTGGCTTCGCATGCTTCCAGAAACGCTGCTTCAAGGCTTCCAGCTCTAAACTCAAACACCAGCCCATTTGTCAGTTTGCCATGTCCAAACTCTTTCCTCTAAGATTCCAGTTAAGAATTCTAAGCATCCTTTTTAGGTCAACAATGTTGAAGAAACACACATGCACACACACTCATACTTACAAAGAGAAACCAAAAACCCCTCTGCTATTAACACCTGCATCAAAGCATACAACTTAATCCAATCTCAAGGAATGTTATAACTGTTCTTCTACAATGTATCAGAAATCACACTATTAAGATAGAAATTCACAATTGTTTACACATTTCTAAGCATATATAATCATTTTTTTCCTCCGAGTATTGTACTGGCAGGAAAAATATCCTAAGCTACTCATAAGTTTAATTTTTCAGAGGTGTCTATCTTCTGTATTTCAGTTCCCTATATGAATAGTTGGCTGTTGGCAATTTTACTAGATATAGGCAAGTTCAATTTAAAAAGAAGAAAAGGACAATCAATCCAGTCAATTCAATCCAGCATCAGGGTTAGAAAACATTTTTTTTTGGTGAGGGTATAGGACTATTACAGTTGGCACAACTGGAAAGGAAATCCCATGTGTGTCAGCCCCTGTACTATACCCCAACCTGAATAAAGGTGAGAACAGTAAGGCCAGTGTTCGGGTGCCTTCTCCTTTTTCCTCATAGATACAGCTTAGAATTTCCTTCTCCTTTCTCCCTTAGCCAGCTGCTGCCTGGCACCACCCCTACCAACTCTGCTGTACAATTCAGACCATCGAGGGATCTGTGGTGAGACATCAGGCTAACAAGAGGATTGGCAGTTAAAGGAGGGACTTCATGTGGCCATCTTTCTTCCATGAAAGAGAGCCTAAAGTTTCCAAGTTTTGTTACTTTTTGTTTTTTGAGACAGGGTCTTGTTGTGTAGTCCAGGCTGGCCTTGAACTCACAGTAATTCTCCTGCCACAACCCCTTGAGTGCTGGGATTACAGACATGCGCCAGCATACCCAGCCGAGCTTTGTTATTTCTTAAAAATGCACTCAAGCCATACTTCAGCAGCTCTGCAATTATCATCGAGAAGTCCTTTTATTTCCCAGAAAGATCTTAGTAGGAAAAGAACTGAAAGAAAATCTTTTTATCCTGAGTTCCTAACAGAAGCAAGAACCTCATTCCAAAGAATGGTATATTTACATTATAACAAAGCATAAAGAGAGATGGCTACATTTGTCTTGTTTTGTAATGGCTCATTAAAGTTGAAAGAATCAGGTGGTAAGGGTGGCAAAGGACAAGATACAGGTAAATCACTTTTTATTTCTGGTACCAGGGCTCCAACTCAGGACCTTGCGCTTGCCAGGCAGGTGCAGTGCTGCTGAGCTAAACACTCAGCCCAGTAGATCATGACTGACGTCAGTAAGTGAAAGAAATGGTGGAACAGAAAGATTACTCAGGGCCTAAGGAGGGGCCTTCGCCTTAATTGAAGAAAGGAAAGATTCTCCAAGTTGTTCATCCTCTAATTCCACCGGAACAACCTTTGTGCTCTCTTACATGACTCCATGACTCCCACCCTTATCCTAAAATCTGTCCACACCTTCTCTCTCCATCGAGCTTTTTCCAACACCTCTTCCCTCTTCTCCAAGTGAAAAATCTCTGCCCCAGCAAGTGACTACTACTTAGAACTGTTCTCATCATCACTGCTGTCAGAGTCACTAGAAGGTGGAGATTTTTCCTTTGCTATTGCAAAGAACAGGACAAATATATTTCTGACACCGCAAAGTTTAAATGTCCTTGGGTTTCCTCATGGAAACCTTAGTCTATATGAGGTAAGGAAACTGAGCACTCCCGCTGCTTTTATTTTATCTTACATTTATTTCTTGGTATGGAGGATTAGAGGTAGGGCCTTTGCACTGAGCTACATCTCCATTCCTTTCTTTTCACTGAGGGAAGGTCTCCCTCAGTCACTAAGTTGGCCCACATTGGGCTCAAACTTGGAATCCTTCTGCATTAGCCTCCTAGAGTACTGGCATTACAGGTAGGCACCACACCTGGCCTTGGATATACTCTTTAAAACTTTCCAATGCATCCACTCTACCAGCAACCAGACTGAACTTGTTAAAAATATATATATATATATTTTTTGTGGCAGTACTGGGGATTGAACACAGAGCCTTACACACATTAGGTAAGCACTCTACCAAATGAGCTGTATCTTTTGCCCCCAAAATGATTATGACTGGGCCATTTCCCTTGCTAAAACTTATCAGTGGTGCTCTAGTAACAAAGGGTAAAGTCCAAGCTCCTCAGCATGGCCTACGAGCCCTGCGAGATCTGATCACCAATCCCTTCACAATCTTCACCTGCACTCGCCAGAACCCCTTGAGCTTCCTACTGTCTGAGTCTTCTGCAGTTCTGTTACCTGCACCAGGAAAACTCTCCTTCCTCTCTTTTCTTTGGTATCTCCTTCTCTGTTTATTGAGACAGGATCTCACTATGTAGCCCAAGCTGGCCTCTTCCAGGGATCGAACTCAGAACTATGTGCTTGCCAGGCAGACGCCAGAACCACTGAGCTAAATCCCCAGCCCCTCAGTATTTCCTTGTCAGTTCTCAGGACTCTGCTTCCTTCAGAAGCTTCCCTGACTCCCTAGCCCAAGTGACCTTGTACCCTCCATAAGAGCAGGCCTTCATCACAACACACGCCATCTGGGATTATAATGGTCTAACTGCCTATCACTCTAGTGCACTTCAATTTCCTCCACTGTGGAGACTATGTCTTATTTATATACACAGCACTCAATATATAGCGCTAAATAAAGTTTACTGCACAAAAGAATGAATGTTGATTCTAATTTCCTGTACAGAATAACTGGCAAACACTGGTCTAAAAACCCAACTTTCATGTCAATTATATCTAAAGGAAAACATACATGTTTTGAGTTAAAGTTCTATTACGGAGCAAACACTGTGCTAGGTTTTTTGTTTTGGTGTGAGACAGCATCTCACTATGTAGTCCAAGCTAGCCTCGAACTCAGTGTGCTCTCCTGCCTCAGCCTTCCAAGTGCTGAGATTACAGGCATGTCCCACCACTTCCAAGTACTTGTGCTAGATTCTTGTATAAACTAGGCATTAAAAAATTACCTAACCGGGGCCGGGGAGTTAGCTCAGTGGTTCCAGCGCCTGTTTTGTAAGCACAAGGACCCCCGGGTTTGATCCCCGGTAACCACATACCATACTGGGCGTGGAGACTCACACCCACCAGCAATCAGTACCACATACCACATTGCCAGGCGTGGTGGCTCACGCCTGTAATCCTAGCACTAGGGAGGCAGAGGCAGGAGGATTGCTGTGATATGAGTTTGAGGCTGAGCTCAGGGGCAGCCTGAACCACAAAGCAAGACCCTGTCTCAAAAAAAAAAAAGCCTTTTATTTACAGTAAGAAAGAGGAGTTAGAAAGGCCAGGGATATAGCTTAATGGCGCTGTGCCTGCCTGGCAAGCACAAGGTCCTGAGTTCAATCTCTGGTAGCAAGGTGGAAAAAAAAAGAGTTGAAAAGGTCAGGCTGGGGATTTAGCTTAAGTGGTACTGTGCCTACTTTGGAAGCAACAAGGGCCTGAGTTTGATCTCTGATACCAAAGGGAAAAAAAAAAAGAAAGAAAGGAAAAGATCAAATAATATAGCCAAGGTTAAACAATCTATGGTATGGCCCAGAATCAAATTGTGGTCCTGCTAAGTTCTGAACTCCTAAGTTCTAAACTCCTAACCATCCCATGCTGCCTCAGCACATAGAAAGGAATATCCAACTCTACCCAACAGTCAGGAAGTTTATTTGCTGTGGCAATACTGGAGTTGAATAAAAGATCATGCACCCCTTCTGCAAATATAAATGCCCCCAATATCATACACCAAGGAAGCAGTAGGCATACAGCAGAGTGCAAGACAAGCAACTCCCACTCATAGTACAAAGGAAAGTCAGGGAACAATCAATTATATTCGCCCTCTCTTCAAGGCTGCCTTTAACCATCATTAAAAGAAACTTAGCCCTACTCTGAATTACCAAAGCATTTGTTTTTTTTTAGTACCTGATTGTAGCACATGATTACATTCACTGTGGGAAACTGGTACATGTACATATCTTAATTCTTTTTACATCCTGTTCCTACCTTAACACTTTACTCTAAATGTTCCTTTCAAAAAAGAGTACTTTTTACCTTTATGTTATTTAACTGTTTTCCAATTGCCAATGATAGACAGTTGCCCCTCCTTCCCTATCCTTGGGTTCTGCATCTGTAGATTCAACTGACCTCAGAGAGAAATACTTAGAAGAAAAATTCCATCTACACTGAACAGGACAACTTTTTCTTGTCCTTATTCTCTATATAAAAACTATTTTATTTTTATACTTTTTAGTACTATATATATTTAATATTTATATGTATTAATTTCAATATTATATATATTATATATAGTTTTTTATTTTTATACTTTTATAACTTTTTTGTATATATACAAAAAACTATTTACATAGTATTATAAGTAGTCTGGAGATTATTTCAATTATAGGGGATGATGTCACAGATTATATAGATTTTATGCAGGTCCTACAATATTTTATATGAGGCATTTGAACATCTATGAATTTCTGGTATCCCGGCGGGGCAGAGAATCCCAAAACCAATTATTCCCTTACAGGTTCTGAGGGATAATTTGTGGGTTTCTTTTTTTATTCTTTTTTAAGACAGGGTCTCACTTTGTAGTTCAGGCTGGTCTGGAACTCACCCATGAACTCTCAGCAATCCTCCTGCCTCTGCCTCCTGAGTGCTGGGATTATGGCATGAGCCACCATGCCCAGCACTGTGGTATGTGGTACTGATTGCTGGTGGGTGTGAGTCTCCACACCCAGTATTATTCTACGTGGTTACCAGGGATCAAATCCAGGCCCTATGCTCACAAGGCAGGCTCCAGAACCACTGAGCTAAATCCGCGGCCAACTTGTGGGTTTCTTAACAAAGATGTCACCACTTCTTCCCTGTGTTACAGATATCTGCATAATTCCTTTATCAAACACTAGAGTGTAAGCACTATAAATGTAGGATAAGTGTTTAACATATCTTGGTATGCCCTACAGTATCTTGCATGTGGTAGATACTTCAAGAAGAAATTTTGTTTTGCAATTTAAGTGAACCAAAATGTTTCTGTTTAAATGCCAAAAACAACATTTTTATGAGTGACTTAAGGTTTGACACAGAATAATAGAAAAAAATAGCTTTCACTTTCCAAAGGAAGAAATAAACTCCTAAATATCATAACACAATAACAATGTATCATTTTTTGCACAGTAACTATCAACTGGCTTCTATAAAGTTAGGTCATTCTGATATCTTGCCAAATTTATCTAAATGGAATTTGGCCCATATCTAGCTCAGCTCTAGAACAAGATCACATGTAGTTATTGATTTCCCCTACATTTCTGGTCCTCCACAGGTACAAAATCATTAAAGGTGCCAACATAAATCACCCCAGATAAATTACTGACCACAGTTTAAAGGATTACCTCTGTTGGGTTCAGGTTCTTCAAGTATCACAAAGGAACCTTTATCAGCACCCAGCCGAGGTTTAACGGAAACATCTACTCCCAGCTGCTTCAGTCTATCCACAGTGAACCTTCTCACTTTTTCAGGCACGACTGCTGATGATTTAGTCTGCTGCCTGGGTTCCTCCAAATTTTTCTCTGTTTCTTCTGTTTTTTTCAGGCCTTCTTCCTCCAGGGCATGAGGTTCAAACTCCACAAGCCCTCCAATCTGATGTTCCTCACTGTCTGCATTCCTGGGACAGCTAGATGCTTGATGCAACACTGAGCTGGCCTCAGGTGAAGGTTTAGCATCATTCTGTTTCTGTTTTTCCTGAATTTCTAGCTCTTCACTTTGCGCCAGATTGGTTGCACAAGTCTCATCTGATCCAGCAGCGACCTGAGGGTCCGTGGAGACCACAGGGAGCTCATTAAGTGGCATTTCACATCCTGTACCGATTGTCTGCTCAGAACCTTGGCTATAGTGGTCACCATTCACTGCAGTTGTCTTTGCAGGGTCTAGGATTTCTTTATGATAGCTTGACTGATACTTAGATGACCTAGAGAAGGAAAATGAAGAAGAATTTAAAATTATCCTAAATATAAGTATATAATCAGCTCAACCAGTTCTAAGGGACTAAAGAATCTAACTTGGGTACCTCATTTTGCTACATACTGAATTTTCATGAAGATCAGAATCACAAAGAAAAAAAGGTGCTTACTTCAGTAGTGCCATGGGATTTCCCTGGCAAGTGGGCCGGGGGTTACGTTTGAAGAAGTCATGAATGGTTTTGTTTTCAGGCATATGATATGGGAGATTAAGTGCAGACTCTAAAAAACAGAACAAGACAAACAAATTGATATACTATATATTCTGAAATATCACTTCATATTCAATTAACAAAACAGTGTAACCAAAGCCATCACTAGAAATAGAAAAAAGATTCTGCCTTTAACAAGGTAGGCACTAAGTACAAAAGAGTTCCCTTAAGATAAGAAGCTTTTAAACCTAACTATAGAATCAAAATAATCCAGGATGGTTTAAGAAACATAGATTCTTGGATTGCATTTCAAATCTATTGAATCAGAATCTTTGTGTGGCCTAAAATTTTATGTATTTGAAAATCTCCTGAGCTGGACATGATGGCAGATGCCTTTGCCAGCTACATAAAAAAATGAGGCAGGGGTCGGAGGATTACCTCAGAGGTGCCATGCCTGCCTGGCAAGCACAAGGCCCTGAGTTCAGTCTGCAGTACCACACAAAAAAAAAGCTGAAGCAGGAGGATCAGCTCAGGATGAGCTCAGGAGTTTTAGACTAGTCTAGACAACACAGTGAGACTTTGTTTAAAAAAAACAACCTCTGAAAATGGTCTTGATACAATCAGTCCACAGACAACCATTAAAATGTTTCCTCCTCTGCTACAGTTTTGGAAATTTTCTCAGTTTTTCCTAACATTCCAAGGAACAATGATCAAGATTAACTGTAAGGTTAATTTTAAAATTAAAAGTGTTAAAATAAATCTCCAATATCCACGTTGAGCTTATAGGAAAATATGATTTTTCTCTAAGTTTATCACCTTGATTTACATTACCTCGTATAAGGCGCTGAGTCTCACTGTGCAGTTTTTTTAATGCTTCCTTACTTAACTTGGCTGCCTTTCTCTCCTTAAAGAAAATAAAATGTGAGACATTAGTGGTATTATCCAGAAGGATGAATATTCATCCCTTAAAACATTCTACTTCTCAAGAAAAGACAAGAATGAACTGTAAGCACTACTAAACTTCCATACAGTATAAAGTCAAAGAGCTCATTTATTTGCAAGTCTCAGAAAATTCAATCCATCTTCATGTTCCTCCTATGCACCAAGCAAAGGTTGGGTACCAGGAAAATAGGATAGGCAAGATAAAATACTTCTCGAGAAATGCACAATCTCCCATGGGAAGGGAACCACTTCTCATGGCTCTACGTTACCTTTCTCACGGTGCCTTTTGGTAACTCGCTCTCTTCTTCAAATGAAAAGACCCCACTCTCCAAAGAGGATTCCTTTTTCTGAAAATGATTGTAAGTTGGTCATGAAGACAAAAAACTTTACAGATATTTCCTATTACATCATGCTACATTACTAATAAATCAATAATTACAAATAAAAAATTTTAAACTGCACACAGTAGCTCACATCTAACTGCACATAGTGGCTCATATCTGTAATGCCAGGTATGGGGGCGGAGAAGGGGTCCTTCTGACGGAGGAAGATTGAATGTTCAAGGCCAATTATGCAATTTAATGACTGTGTATCAAAATAAAATTTTCAAAGGTCACACAACACAGCTCAGTGATAAAGTACTTGCCTAATATGTGAAGGCCTAGCTTGTACCCCCAGAACTGCAAGGAAAAAAAAAAAAAGAAAAAGAAAGGAAGGAAGGAAAGAAGAAAGAAAACACATCTCAAAAAGAATCTGGACCCTTGTTTCTTTTACTACTGTTTACGTATTTTCCTAAGACAAGACAATAACTTCGAGGGAGCTAAAGAAAAGCCTAAGAAAAACAGTTGTCCTCTTTTTTGTTGGTGGTGGTGAGTAACCCTGGAGAGGAAATCCAAGGCTTCCCATGCTAGCCAAGCCCTCCACCACTGAGCTACACCTTTAGTACTTAATACTTTCTAACAACCAAGACAACAGTGTTTTGACTCATACCTGTCACTGAGGTACACCTCCAGCCCTTGCCTCTTTTCAACACCCTATAGAGTTGATTTTTCAGAGGCCATATGATTAGAGAATTTACAACTCTGCTCTATTATTTACTTGCTTCTTACCACAACATACTCTGAGCATTCTTAAAAAGGCTAACACAAAGTATATACCAGTTTCCAAACAAATTAGCATGTCTATCACCTGTATTGCAAGTTTCCAAAATTAACAACTGGAAACTTAAATCAACCCATGTTTCTCTTCACTAAAAAAAAATTACAGTTGCTCTCATCCCTGCTGTTCAGGAGGCTGAGACAAGAGGACTGCAAATTTAAAATGACAACTTGGGGAGACCCTGTCTCAAAAACAAAAAGGCCAAGGATACAGCTCAGGGGTAGAGGGATTGCCTAGCATGTATGGGCCCTGAGCTCAATCCTCAGTACTGAAAAAAAGGATGAAGAAAAAAGGCTGTCACAGGAAATAAAAAATAAACATCAGAACAATTGAGCAACTTATAACCACACTTCAATTACCTTGTAATTTTTTACTTTGTTCTTTGCAGCTGCCCTTATTGATTCTAGTGATTCTTCATCTTCCACAGGAGAGTTAGTTTCCTCCTCTAAACCCGTTTCAAAAAGGTCTTTATCAGCAAGAAGACAACCACTGTCATTCAATGGCTGTTCCACAACATTTTCCTGGATAATGCATAAAGAAAAGGTATGATCTAATCATTTTAAAATACAGCATCTCACAATAGCACATAGCAATTTGGACTAAGCCAGAAAACGCTCAGCTTTCATCAAAAGACAAATAATATGGCATTTAGAACATTCTTACTGGTTCCTAACCCACCGATATCTTTTGAAGTTGAAGATGTGATTTTTATATAGCTATCCAAATTGGCCAGGGATTTTGCTCAATGGTTCCAGTGCCTGCCTGGCAAGTACAAGGTCCCAAGTTTGATCTCCCAGTACCCTCCCAAAAAAGATTCAAAATTAACATAATAAACAGCAAAACTTTATGAAAAGTCAACTAAATACTTATTGAACAACTAATTTAGAGTACTTGAGGGTGGTGGTTCTAGTTAACAAACAAATTTGATGTATTAAAAAATGTCCTTTCAGCCAGGTGTGGTGGCCCATGCCTGTAATCCCAGCACTTGGGAGGCAGAGGCTGGAGGACTGCTGCAAGTTTGAGGCTGAATTCAGGACTAGCCTGAACTATAAAGTGAGACTCTGTCTTTAAAAAAAAAAAGTCCTTTTAGCCAGGCATGATGGCACATGCTTGTAGTCCCACGATTGCTGTGAGTTTGAAGGCAGCTTGGTCTACATAGTGAATTCAAGGCCAGCCTGAACTACATAATGAAATCCTGTCTCAAAAAAAAAGGTCCTTTCAGTTAATTTTCATTGATCAGTAGCAGAAAAATTACCAGAAATATAAACCAGGCATAGCGCTGTATACCTGTAACATCAGCTACTACAAAGGTTGAGGCAGGAGGATCACCAAGTTTAAAGCCAGCCTGTATACTTTAGCAAGATCTGTCTCAAAATAAAAAGGTCTAGGGATGTAACCCAGGACTCCCTGGGTTTAATTTCTGATCATACACACACACACACACACACACACACACACACACACACACACACAATTTAAAGACTGCTTTACATAGTTAAGAAATATAATCCACCTCATTTTTTGTTTCTTTCTTTTTTAACCGCCTAATTTTTTCCATTTTTCTCTCCTCTTTCTCAAGTCTTCTCTTTGATTTTACTTTTGCTTTTCCTCCAGTTCCTTCTTCATTACGTACAGATTTTTTGGAAGTCTTTCTGTCAGTGGTCAAGTTTACAGAGTTCCCAGTTTGGAGACTCAGGTTTAAGCAAGATATTACTTGAGTTTCAGGATTTTCCTGATACAAAGGATTCTCCATGTTACTCTCATCACTGACAGCCAGAGTCTTGTGAGTCCTTTTGATTTTTCCACTTCTTCCAGCACGGATGTTTTCTTTATCTTCCTCAGCGCTGTCATAGGTAGTTTTCTCTGGAGAGGCATTTGTGTCCTCTGTTTCAGAATCACTGTCTTGTATCACCTTCCTGCTTTTCAGCTTCTTACTCATGAATATCTCTTCATCTGAATCTGGAGAAAACAACTTTTTAAGAAGGTATACAATCATTTAGCCTTTCTCCTAGCCCCATTATTTCTCAAAACATCCTCCATTATACAAATGGTAAATTACCTTATGAAATTATGTAACTATCATTGAGAACTGATTGTAGCAAAGTATATCTAAAAATATACCACCGTGAAAAACATTTTCCCTGGGAAAATGTTTCTTGCTGAGAAATGTAATTATATATATTTATAATGTATAAAGTTGTTCTAATCCTTCTGGCAGGTGTTAAGAAATCCTTTTATTATAGGATGAATACATTTAGCCAGGCAATGTAGTAGCTATTAGACATTTTATATGTTCAAGAATATAATAGAAATGGATATTTTTAAAAAGGTATAAACATTGTTATTTTGCTTTTATAACAAAAGACACAATAAGGTTGGGATAGTAACAATTCAATATACCAAGAGAATAAAGAAATTAATCCAATCCATTTACAACCCAGGCTTCCAAATTCTGTTCCTAAAATTAAAGTCCTGATTATTACAAACCTCTTTCACTCAAGGGCTCAATTGTTTCACAGCTGCCTTGTCCACTGTCTGAAGGACTATCTGCTTCTTCTTGTGAAATGAGTTTTAGATCACTGACTTCCAGGTGAATCTAGAAAATAAGAATAAACTATATCCACTACGACAAGACAAAGTTCCAAGTACATACTAATACACAAATCATCATAAAATAAGAATCAATACAATGGTTTGATAAAATAATTACATTTAGAGTTACTGAAAAAACAATCGCTACACATTTGAAGGTAGCTAATAGAATGAACTTTTTAAACATAGTCATAATACAACTATGATTCTACAAATTAATAGGATTCCCCATTATTTCCATATATATATATCTACAACTACACAACATCACCATTCTTCTACTCTACCCTCTTCTTCTTAGGCCCTGGTAATCCTTTTATTTTTAATTCATCCTTTTTTCCTGTTTTTATATATGAGAACAAGCGACGCTTGCTCTCTGTGTCTGGCTTATTTTTCTTAACATGATGTCCTCCAGTTCCATCCATTTTCTTGCAAATAATAGGATTTAATTCTTCTTTGGCTGAAAAACATTCAATTGTGTATATACACCATAGTTTCTCTATCCACTCGTATCTTTTTTTAAATCCATTTTATATACTGACAGAATCTAGGCTCATTCTGTATCTTCTCTATTGCTACAATAAAAAGGTAAGCAAGTATCTCTTAATGTACCAAGAGAATAATGAAATTATTCCAGATTTCATTTCCAAGATCTGACTCTTTGAGTAATAGTCAATAAATAAAAAAGAGTTACGGGTGAGTAGGGCTATGGGAAAAAATGAGACTTGAGTTGTGTCTTATACTGGTACAAATCCCCATTATGGAGTGCAGTCATGATGCGGGTACGCAATGTACCAATAAAGATTAAAAAAGGAAAGAAAGAAATGTTACAGGTATTGGAAAAAATTCTTTTCAGCTAGATTCTCAGAGAAATAAAATATAATACATTCATTCATTCAAAAAAAAAGAGTTAAATATTTATTATGCTTTTTCCGTGTGACTTATTCCTTAGTATCCCCAAATAATTGGTAAAAGGAATTGTTCCTTCAGGGAAATATTCTACTTAATGAAGAAATGACAGAATTAGACTTAGCACAGTTTTACCAAGCACTGCAAATGACAGACCTAGGCCATGATCATTAATCGCTGCTGACATTACCAGAAGAGAAACAACTAGACACTATTGAAGCCTACCTAATAGAAGTACCCAACTACACCTAGAACACATTCTTGTCAGAACAAGCAAATCTGAACCTCTAGACATAACCAGCCACTTTTACAAAACACATTGAACAAAGGAACATGTTAGATAATGGTACAGAGATACAAGCATGATGTAGAAAATTTTACAGGACAATATAGGTAGTATCACTAAAAATAAATTACAAAGTTAAAAAAAAAGAGACAGGGAGTGAGACCCTATACAGAGAATTAAACCAGGCAAACTGGCATACATCTATCATACCAGTTACTCTTGAGGCTGAGGCAAGGAATTGCAATTTCTGCCAGTCTGGGCAATTTATTAAGACCCCGATTTAAATAAAAAGGGCTGAGGATGTAGTTCAGTGTATCCTAGGTTCAATCCTCACTTGCACAAAATAAAAATAAAAAATAAAACAGGAGATACATGCACATGTATATAGATATTGATAATTGCAATATTTAAAAATCCTTATTCAGACGAAATAAAAAACATATGAGAGTCAAAACAATCTGGACAGGGGCCAGGGAGTTCGCTCAGTGGTTCCGGCGCCTGTCTTGCAAGCGCAAGGACCCGGGTTCGATTCCCCAGTAACCACATAACAATACTGGGTGTGGAGACCCACACCCAGCAGCAACCAGTACCACATACCACAGTGCCGGGCGTGGTGGCTCACGCCTGTAATCCCAGCACTCGCCTGTAATCCCAGCACTCGGGAGGCAGAGGCAGGAGGATTGTGATGTGAGTTGGAGGCTGAGCTCAGGGCCAGCCTGAACCACAAAGCGAGACCCTGTCTCAAAAAATCTAAAAAAAAAACAATCTGGACATTGACTAGATGTTTTCTAGGTATAGTAATAATATTTAATAATATTGTGGTTATCATTTTGGGGACACACATTGAAATATTTGTGGATAAAATAGCATGATGCCTAAGATTTTCTTGCAGGGCCAGGGAGTTAGTTCAGTGGTTCTGGCCCCTGTTTTGCAAGTGCATGGCCAAGGTTCGATTCCCCAGTAACCACATACCATACTGGGCGTGGAGACTCACACCCAGCAGCAACCAGTACCACATACCACAGTGCCGGGCGTGGTGGCTCACGCCTGTAATCCCAGCACTCGGGAGGCAGAGGCAGGAGGATTGCTGTGATGTGAGTTGAGGCTGAGCTCAGGGCCAGCCTGAACTACAAAGTGAGACCCTGTCCCCAAAAAAAACCTCAAAAAACAAAGAAGGAAAGAAACAAACCAAGACTGCCCATAATTCCATCATGGAGAAAGTGATGGGTTTGTTATACCAATTTTTCTACATTTATACATGGTTGGAAATCTCTAATGAAAATGGTTTAAAAGTCATAAAAACCTAAGAGGAGTGTTAGATGATTTGATCAATATGTAAGTGACCAACCTGACCCTCCATGCCAGGTCTCCTTCCCTGGTTTCTCAGGGCTTTGTATCAACTTATTAATAGGGGGGAAATATTAATATCTATAACATAACAGGGCACAAGCTTCACCTAACAATTTCTCAAAAAGCAAACCAGTCTGGATGCCTGGCACAACTGTGAAAACAACTAATGATATCGTGCTGAGGAAGCACTGGAAGTTACCATGTACAGTGCGTGCTGATGAACTTCCTACAACTCAGAGCAGTAAAACTATTCACTTTGCATATAGTGAAAACCGAGCTGAGGTGACCACAGCTCAATACAGAGTAGTGCCCTGAGTAATGAATCTCTTCTAGGCAATTTGCAGCAGTATTAGCATGTCAAAAGTGCAGGGCCAGAAATTAGGTGAGGCAGCGGGGGTCCCCCAAAATCTATTAATCAAGATAAATCTTAATGCAATTGATTTTTAAAAATCAAAATGGCAAACATGGCTCATAAGGTCAGGCATCTGCTTCTGTAAATAGTTTTATTGGAACCAGAGCTTTCATTATTAGATCAGGGCCAGATGAGACAAGATCCTGCAGTCAGGGACTGCCTTTATTTAAAAGTCTGCCACGTGTGGTGGCCACACTTGTAATCCCAAGCACTTGAGAGGCCAGCCTGGTCTACATAGTGAGTTCAAGGTCAGTTTGAAGTACATAGCAAGACCTTGCTGTCACAAAAAAACCCAGTCTACTACTGATATTTTGTTCAACATCAAATCATGTAAATGTTTGCATTAATTTTTGTTTTTCAGTACTGGCAAGTGAACCAGGGGTGTTCTGAGCTTACCACTCTCCCTTTTTGAGACAGGGTCTTGCTAAATTGCCTAGGCTGGCTTCGAAATTGCCAGCCTCCTGCCTCACCATCCTATGTAGTGGGGTTATAGGTGTGGGCTTCTGTGTCGAATTTAATTTTTTAAAACTATTCAAATATAATTCTAATTAGATTACTGACGGTTCTGATGCCGCTTTAAATTTTGCTCCCACGAGCCTGAAAATGTTATTTTTCTATAGTCCAATTCCGCCACCAAGCTGTCAGGCACCAGACAAGACCCTGACCCAAAAATGCAGGGGACCAGCTCGTGACGACCCCCTAGCGCCTCCCAAGGCCGGGCCCAGTTCTGAGCTTCCTAACACCCTCGTCCGGTGGTTACAAAGCTCCTGCCCCGCATCCCCGGGCCCGGAAGGGCCTCCTCTTTGCGGGCGCTGCAGGAGGAGGAGCTCCCGCGACAGGAAACGCGCCAAAGGGATAGGTGGCCTGCAGGAGGGGTAAGAGCCAGGCCGCCCGGACAGAGCGCGGGAAGCCGGCGGGGGACCCCACGCAAGGCCGCCGGCCCATCCCGCCCGGCCGAGGCCCGCGAGGCGCCGGGAGCTTTAGTCCTCCGGCCCGGGGCCCGGCTCTGCGCTACCTCAGTCCCGGCCTGTGGTGCTGCTGTGCAGACTGACTGGGAGATATGTGCGTAAACTCACCTCCGAGCCCACCTCGCCCGTCATGGTGCCAGTCTGTCCCGCGTTCCGCTCCGGGTGAAGCCGTCTCGGTTCCCCCGGCTGAAGGGCAGCTACTCCCTTCCGCGGTCTCTAGCCGGGCGGGGAGCGCAGTTCGAGATTTCGCGCCCAGCCGCAGTGGAGGCTCCACCCTCTATGATTTGCACCAATCCAGAGGAGGCTTTCCAGAGGAGGCTCCGCCCCCATATAGCCCACCAATCACGAAGCACTTCCAGCCGGCGCACCTAATATATACTGGGTTAGTTTGGCGCGTCGGGATAAGTTTTGTCAACCTTGCCGTGGAGGATGTTGGAGGTACTTTTGACATTTGACCCTTTCCTCAGTTTGATGCTCCCACCAAGCGCAATTTAAAGAGTGAAAGGATTAGGGGCTAGTCGTAGCCAACCGGGGTCTTTTTTGAGACTCTAATGCCCCTCGTGGAGAGTATCTCTACTAACTCCATACGTGGAGCAGCAAATCCTGTCTACTTTTTATATGTAACACTCATCACTAAACATTAAAAAGAAGAAATTTGTGCAGGTTGCTCAGTACCAAAGAGTGTCCTTGGATAATCTTTATATGGTGTATTTAGGATTAATTTGGGAGATACAGAAAGTATTCGCTAGAGAAAATATTTAAAGTGAGACTTTACTTGAACCAGTCTAATCCCAATTTTGTCTCCTCCCCTCACCCGGGGGCAATTCTTTGTTTTCCCTAGCCTCTGTGTCCGCAAGGCTCACCTCTCTGGACTGTATTAGCCCAGCTCCACCTCTGGCTTGTTGGGTCAGGGTCTTGCAGCTGTTTTCAAGGTTACCGTAATGAAGTGGTCAGAGAACACCAGAAAAAAGGTCAGAGCCTTTGCGGCCCCACTGTGTCCTCCGTGGTCATATCCACTGCGAAGGTGACCAGCTGGGCCTCATCTGCCCCAGGACCTTTCCAGTTTTAGCCTCCTTAGTCAGCAGTAGTGGGCTGATGTGTCACCCTATCCACTGGCCTCCTCTTCCAAGTTTCCAGAGTTTTTAAAGTTTAGATTAAAAGCTGCCCTACTCACCTTCATTTCTTCACTTTCTCACCGCTTCTCAACCCACTTCTGCCTCTACCAACAAGATCCCATCTCCTGGACATCTTGGACTAGAGATGTAGCTCAGTGATAGAGTATTTGCCTAGCAGGCACAAGGCCCTTGGATTCAATCTCCAGGACCTCAAAAAATAAACTTTTTTTTTTTAAGTTTTTTTTTTGAGACAGGGTCTCGCTTTGTAGTTCAAACTGGCTCTGAGCTCAGCCTCAAACTCACATCACAGCAATCCTCCTGCCTCTGCCTCCCAAGTGCTGGGATTACAGGCATGAGCCACCACGCCCAGCATTGTGGCATGTAGTTCTGATTGCTGGTGGGCGTGAGTCTTCATGCCTGGCATTGTTGTATGTGGTTACCGGATCTCAGGGTCCTTGCCCTTGTAAGGCAGGCACCGGAACCACTGAGCTAATCCCCAACCCAAAAATAAACTTAAATTGAGAAGAAACCTCATCCTCCTATCTTAGTCTAGACACCTTTGCATGCAGTTTGCCATTCATTTCTACACTGGCGGTTACCAAATACACATTGCTCAGCTGCAGCACCTGCCTGGAAGCTCAAGACCCTGAGTTCAATTCCTAGTATGAAAAAAGAGAAAAGACCAAACTCCACATTGGTCATGGGCCTCATTGGAAGGAGCAGCATTTATTAGGCACTTACTTTGTGACAGAAACTGTGGCCAGAATTGTATAATTATTATTTTATTTAATTTTCAGAGTAATCCTGCAAATTTATAGTATGGTTATTCCATTTTAGCAGATGAGGAAACCACTAATCACAGGTGGTGACTCCCACTCTGTGTGATAGAACTTCAATGCTCATTCCCCTTAGAATGTCTCAGACAACACTTAGTTCTTCCTAGAAATAAAAGTTTATCAATTTTTCTATTGTTGCTGCAGGAAGACGGGAACTTTGGCTTATTTTTAATACTATATCTTCATTATCTAAACGTTCTCCGGCATGAGCAGGCACCAGGGTGATCTGAGAAGCTGGTAAAAAGTCAAATTGCTGGGCTCCAGGCTCATCGTTTCTGACTCGGTATGTCTGAGGTGGGGTCCAAGGATGTGTCTTTCCAACAGGTTCCCAGGAATTGTTGATCTGGGGACCACACTTTGGGAATCAAGGGCTTGCGACAACCTTGTCTCACGCTAGGAAAAATAATAAAGGTTTACTGAACTGATCAATTTGTTTACTTGACAATTATATTATTCTTCTCAAGCTCTCTCTGGAAACCAAATAATATGCCTTATGTTCATATTTTCAAATCATTAGGGAGCAGCTCTTCACTCACTCCTTAGGGAAGCTGGGAGAGGAACCTTTTTTTTTTTTTTTTTTTTTTTTCAGTACTGGGGATCAAACTCAGGACCTTGTGCTTGAGAGAAAGGCAGAATATCCCTGAACTAAATCCCCAGCCTGGAAACTTCAGTTTGAATAATGAGTTGAAAGAGGTGGCATAGGAAAAGCAAACCTTTTACAAGTGTTTATTGTAGTAAAATTTGCATAATGTAAAATTTGCCATTTTAGCCAGTTTATTTTACTTTTGGAGCTGGAAATTGAACATAGGCCTTACACATGCTAGATAAGTACCCCCTCCCTAATCTATATCTCCACCACTTATTTATTTAGGTTTTGGAGCTTTTTGAGGCCATGTCACACTGTGTCACATTGTGTAGTCCAGGCTGGCCTTAAACCTACAGTCTTCCTGCCTCAGCCTCCCACGTAACCAGGGTGACACATGCGTGCCACCACACCTGGCTGGAAGCCCCTTAATTCTACATAGTAACTTGTGCCAAACTAGACTGGGTCTGTGCTAGGAATTGATATTCAGTTGTGGTGAACACCGCCATAATTCCTTACTCACCAAGAGAGAAACCTGGATGTCCCCGTGGCTCTGTCTAGTGTTCATCCAGGTGAGTCACACAAGCCTGGTTTGCAAGGTGGACACATGGCAGCAGGGGAGCTACCTGCCGGGTCCCCTCGGCGAGACCCTCCCGAGCTGCCCCATAGATGACTGTGTGAGTTCCGGTGGCCGTTGAGCTCCTTCGTTTTCCCCTGAGAAACATTGGAGCAGACCATGATTTTCAAATGGCTTGGGGCGGGAGTGTAGCTCAGCAGTAGGGCGCTGTCTAGCACGCTCAGGATCTTGGCAACATTAAAAAAAAATAAATAAATAAAAAGAGGGCTGGGGATTTAGCTAAGTGGTTCTGGCATCTGCCTGGCAAGCAGAAGGTCCCCAGTTTGATCTCCAATAACCACATATCACAATGCCAGGTGCAGTGGCTCACGCCTATAATCCCAGCACTCGAGTGACAGAGGCAGGAGTATTGCTGTGAGTTTGAGGCTAGTGATCTCAGGACCAGCCTGAACAACAAGGCAAGACTTTGTCTCAAAACAAAACAAAACAAGGCCGGGGATTTAGCTCAGTGGTTCTGGCACCTGCCTTGCAAGTGCAAGGGTTTGGGTTTGATCCCCAGTAATCACATACAACAATGCCAGGCATGGACACTCACAATTGTAATCCCAGAACTCAGGAGGCAGAGACAGGAGGATTGCTGTGAGTTCAAGGCTGAGCTCAGGGCCAGCCTGAACTACAAAAAAAGGGAAACCTTGTCTCAAAAAAAAAAAAAAACAATAAAAAGAAACAAAAAGTCAATTTGCTGAGTACCCATAAGTATAGTAGTACTGCACACGGAATACTTTGCAATACTGATCCTCTCAAATCTGGCCATATAAATTAAGAGATATTTTCACTAATATTGCACACATTCAGTATTTAAAATCAATTTTGCGATGTCATGACCATGAAAAAATAAATCATGGAACTTCATACACTCAGCCCTGTCTTATGCGTTCTATTTATATTTGCTCCTGGGCAGACAAACCAAAGCAGATACAAAATTTTAAGAAAGCTTGGAGAAGCCCATCATAATGACACTTTGCTATAATCCCCACTAAGACAAGGGGATTTTTATAGGCCAGCCTAGGATCCACACTGAAATTCTATCTCCAAAAGCAAATGTTTTACTTACTTCTCTTTCTGAAAATGAGTAACTTTTCTTTCTTTCTTCTTCTTCTTCTTTTTTTTTTTTTTTTTTTTTTTTTTCCTTTCTAAGGAAGGGTATCACTTTGTAGTTCAGCCTGGCCCTGAATTCACAGAAGCCACTAGCCTGAAACTCAGCAGGCACTGGCCTGGAACTCACAGCAATCCTCCTGCCTCAGCCTCCCAAGCAGTGAGATTACAGGTGCGCACCACCACGCCTGACTGAAAACTGAGAAAGCCTACCACGTTACATTCTTACTACTACTAGGTTTGTTTGGAGTAAAGTTTGAAAACTTGCGTCCTAACTTCCTGGATGCTAAATCTTCATCCCTGGGGAAACACCGCCACCAGGTGGCCAGTCTTAGTCATGTCATTCTATCTGTTCACTAGCTGCTCTGGAAGCATTTTGGAGGGCATTAATGTTGGGGGATCATTTTAAGACTACGCAGAGTTATTTCAACTATCCTTTCGCAGGATAACTAGTCACGTTTCCCAGAATCTTATTTCCATTTTTATTTCCTTTTCAATCCCAAAGAGTTTCAAAACTCTTGGAGAGTGTCCTAGTTGGAGGTCACAGATTGTTTGGGTTTCTTGTTTCTTCGTTTTTTCTTTAATGTAGTACCTCTTTTGGGAATTGAACCCAAAGGTTTTACTTTCACACTGAGTAAAACCCTCAGGCCAATTTTTATTTTTTATTTTGAGACAGGGCCTCACTAAGTCGCTAAACCACCCAGGCTGGTCTCAAACTCGCCATTCCTATGCCTCAGGCTTCCAGAATGCTGTGATTTCAGGTGTGTGACCCTATATTCAGCTATGTTTCTTGATCTTTAAAACTGGCACAGGGCCTGAAACTTAAGAGCACTTAACAAATAAATACTATGACCAAAAACACCAAACAAACAAAAATACTAGGGTCTTTCCACACAGGATCACAGCACACAAATCATCAGCCACCTGGTGTGCGGAAGCCCCCTTTACTGACACTTCTGGAGACCTACAGTACCTATAAAATATTCACCCATGCATCCAACATACCTCAGGCACCTACTTTAAGTCTATGCTAGATGCGAAGAAGGTGAAGATAAATAAAATACAGCCTCTTCTTAGAGAGCTAGTCGGAGACAGGCAAGCAACTGAATGTGTGCAGCATGGAGCTGTGTACAGGAGGCTCCGGGGTCTTGGGGTGGGCCAAGGACTATAGCTGAGTTAGGTCAGGGGAAAATGAGCTATGAACTGAATTTCAAAGGTGAATTGCAGTTCCTAAGGCTGGCACAGGGAGGAAGAAGCATCCCAGGGATGTGTAGAGGCTTGATAGAGCACTCTGTTTGGAGAACTAAAGGTAGTCAGTGCACTAGAGTACAAAGTGTATACATAAGGTCGGGGGAGCAGACGGAAAGAAGTCCAAATTCACAGGTAACAAAGATCTGAAATGTCCTCCCCAGAATTTCATTTTTACATAGAATGAACCAGACAGTGGGGGATGGGGAGTAGGGGTGGTTAAGGAGAGTGATGTGGTCAGATTTATACTTGGGAAAGATTATTCTAGCCAAACATGATGGATGGATTGTAAGGGATTAGACAGGAGGCCGGAAGGCCAGGGGAGATTACGGGAACCTGAACTAGGTCAGTGGTACTAATAGCGGAGAAGAGGAAATGGATTTGGAAAAAAAAAAAAAAAAAAGAGCCCAAACCAATAGGGCTTGTTAGATGATTAACTCTGAGAGAAAAGGGGGAGTAGAGTCGACGTAACACCAATGATGCCCGTATTTCTGGACTGATGAATAATAGTTTGTGTAACATCCGCCCAAACTGAGAAGGCAAAGCACTAATTCAAAATTCAGATTCACCCTTTTTTTGTGGGGGACAGGGTCTCACCCTGTAATTCACGCGAGCCTCAAACTCGTGATCCTCCTACTTCAGCTTCCTGAGTGTTGGGATTACAGGGCTGTGCCATCATGCCCTGCCAGATTCACTTGAACTTGGTACCAGTTAACATGCAGAATAAAAGGTTTCCCTTCCCAGTTAGCCCGACCTTGTCAAAGTGAAAATCAT
>PVIR01029093.1:0-21388 GCA_004026965.1 Petromus typicus | reverse complement strand
TAGGTGGGAGCAAAAAGACCTGGGGTCCTGGATGACCTGCAGGGCTGCTGGGGTCAGGAGGGAAGCCGAGTCCCTGGTCAGAGCCCTCCCAGCCCTACAGGCCTTGGAGGAAGCTGTGTGGTAGAACTGTGCTGAGGCTTCCTGCCCTAACCACCGGGTCCTCCAGTCTTTGATGTGACTGAAACTGGCCTGTGACCTTGGCCCAGGGAAGGTCCCAGATGGGGCTCGGTGGGGCTGAGTTCGTCTTGCCGTCAGCTCTCCCTCTGAATGTGCACTGTGCTGGCTCAGGAGTGAAGCTGCAGGTATTTCAGGCGCAAGGTCAGTTGTCTTCCTGCCCTCTGAGGTCCCCAGGGCAGGGGCCACCTGGTCCTAACTGGTATTTATAAGTCTGTCTGCCACAGGCCAGGCCCAGCAGCTGGCACCTGTTGCTAAGGCTCTGCACTAGCTCTTCACTTTGCCACCTTTGCTAAGCTGGCTGGGGCTGGAGCAGCATGTCCCCTAAATCAGCCCTTGGCCCATCTCGTCACAGTTTCTAGCGCCAAGGCTGCTGCCTCCAACTCCGCTTCCTCCCGCCTCTATTTTGCTCCCTGGTGCAGCCTCCGAGTCTGTGCTGCGCCTGGCCAGAGCCTTGAACTCCTGCTGCTTTTTCAGCTCCTCTGTCTCTAGATTGGAGGTCCTGGCCCTGTTTCCAGCGCCTTCATGGAGCTGTTCAGTGCTGCTTCCTCCCCTTCCATCTGCATTGCTTTTGCTTGCTCTTCCAGCAGCTTCTTGGCCTGGAGATTCTGGCTTGGTGCCCTGTGGTGTCCTGTGTTCAGGGCCCGGCGCTGCCGGGCAGCAGGTGCTCTAGGTGGAGAGTGAGTGAGACGCTGGGCAGGCCCAGGTGGACCTGCTTTCCTTGGCCTCTTTGCCGCACTGAATTTCTTTCCCATCAAGTGCACCAGGTGCTGTTGGGCTTCGGAGCTCGTGAGCTTGGGGATCTTTGACCAGGCAAAGTCTAGCAGGTGATATTTGTTTAAAATGTGTGCCTCCTCCTGGTCTCGTGAGCCCTAGAGAACTGGGCAGGGTTGGTGTCTGAGATTCTCTAACTGCACCTTGTCTCAATTTATTAATAGTGTTTTTGAAGCACAAGAGTCTTTAATTTTGCTAAAGTCCAACTTACCTGATTTCCTGTTTGTGCTTTTGGTGTTAACACTAACAAACCATTTTCCACTCCAAAGTGAGATTTTCCCTTGCTATACCCTGAGTTCTGTAGTTTTGTCTTGTGCACATGTCTTTGACAGTTTAATTTTTCTGAGTTGTGAGATAGGTGTCCGATTACACTCGTGTGGATGTCTGTTCTACCATTTGTTGAAAAGACTTAAGGGCACAATTTCCAGAGCCACTTGTTTTAGTGTCTTTAGTGAGAGGTGCATAGGTGGAGAAGGGATGTGATTATCTCCTGAGTGCATAGTAGTATTCATGTCATTGTACTTCACGCAAGAGAGACGAAACACTTGTGCCTGCATGTCTGCTGTCTGTTTTTATCCAGGACAGAGGTTACTAAATACATAGGACACTGGCTAAGCTAGGGGACCACCAGCATGAAGGCATGGGTCACAGGAGAATCTTGTTTCAGTACACGGGGCCTTGGGGGGACCTGGACACTAGAGAGTTGGACACAGAACCATGACCTTGAGATCTCAGCTGGAGAGAGACTTGAGACTGGCATGTAGGTGGGTGACAATGTCATCTGGGATTGGACTTGAGGGCCCAAGGAGTCCGGGTGTTGGAGCCCAAGGGAATGACCGGAGAGGTAGAAGATAAACCAGGACACAGTGCTGGCAAGGAAGCCAGGGCACCCAGGGGGGTTCAAGGAGAGCTGTGGATGGTGTTGAATGCTGTGAGAGGTTGAAAGGTGTGGGCTGGACAGCGTCCCTGGATTATCACGAGAAGGTGGTTGGTTGTCTCAGAGTGTGGTTTCAGTGGGCTAACAGAGGGGAAGTCACATGCAGTGAATGCAATGGGAATGAAGCCTTGTTTGGTGAAATCTGTTGGAGACAAAGGTAGGTCTCAGGAAACCAATACAATTATTATCATTGTGTGGAGTTTAAAGAAAACCCAAGGTCAAATAAAAATTTGACGTGATTGTGAGAAAAATTGTTCATGAGAAGATATACATGTTTAAGTCTGCCCAGTCTAGCTGCTAGGTTCAACATGCAAGCCACCTGCATTATTATCTGAGATATTGTACTGAAATGGATCCTCTGGGGGAGTTTAATCTCAAGTAAGTATGGCCTTGCTAAAGAGTATTTACAGATAAATACAGAATTCCGAGGCTAATGTTTCTCACAGAAGTCCACATTATCCTGCAATAGAAATCATGTGGGATTTAGCTCAGTGGTTCCAGCGCCTGTCTTGCAAGTGCAAGGGCCCAGGTTCAATTTCCCGGTAACCACATACAATACTGGGCGTGGAGTCTCACTCCCAGCAGCAATTAGCACCACATACCACAGTGCCATGGCTCACACTTGTAATCCCAGCCCTCAAGAGGCAGAGGCAGGAAGACTGCTGTGATGTGAGTTTGAGGCTGAGCTCAGGGTCAGCCTGAACTACAAAGTGAGGCCCTGTCTCAAAACAAAAAAGAAAGATATTTGCAACAAGCAGTTTTCAGACATTTACCCAGAAATTAAATCAAAAATACTAATAATAACAAAACAAAAACAAACAAAAAAACTTAAATAAGACCCAAACCCAGAATTCCCAGTTTCCAAATGGAAAAACAGGGACCAGTGAAATGGACCACCCTGAAGTACAACAACCTGGACTCCCTGAATTGGCAACAAAAGAGAATCTGAAAAAAATGAAATTGGAAATAGTGTCTCAGATAACAGCACAGATGATGATCAGGGTGAGTGATGCAGATAGAAAAAAAATGGCCTCAGGAACATGATGGAATTTGGCATAGAAAACAAATGGAGTCCCACACCCAGCAGTAATCAGTATCACACACCACAATGCTGGGTATGGTGGCTCACGCCTGTAATCCCAACACTAGGGGAGTCAGAGGCAAGAGGATTGCTGAGTTCGAGGCTGAGTTCAAGATTAGCCTAAACTGTAAAGGGAGACCTTGTCTCAAAAAACTAAGAAAAAAAAAACAAACCCTCCATTGAAAGCTTTTATAGTAGAGGTAGTAAATCCAAAGACAGAATTTCAGATATAGAAGATAAGATTGTAATTAGTGACCAGGAAAGGAAAGGGTTTTTTTGTTTTGCTTTATTTTTGAGACAGGGTCTCATTTTGTAGTTTAGGCTGGCCCTGAACTCACTTTGTAGCCCAGGCTAGCCTCAAACTCAGCAATCCTCCTGCCTCTGCCTCCCAAGTGCTGGGATTATAGGCGTGAGCCACCATGCCCAGTGCTGTGGTGTTTGATACTGGGGATGGAACTCAGGACCTTGTGCTTGCCAGGCAGATGCTGGAACCACTGAGCTAAATCCCCAGCCCAAGGACAACATTTCTTAAAAATGATAAAGGACCATGGGAAATCAATCCAGTAGTTGCTAAATGATGCAAAGAACAATTTAAGACTGATTAGAGTCAATGAAGAAACAGAGTGCAAAGGACATAAAAAAAAACTGTTCACAGATGTAATGGCAGAAAACTTTCCAAGCAAGAATAAAACTGATAAACGATAGTCAACCTTATCCAAAAAAAGGAAGGAAAAGACTCAAATCCATGCAATTATGAATGAAAAGGGTGAAACCACAACAGATCCAGCAGAAATTCAGAGGATAGTCAACACCTACCTCAAAAGCCTATTCTCCAATAAGACAGAAAGAAGAAATGGACAGATTCCTAGACATATGTGAACTCCCAAAGCTGAATGAAGAAGATATAAAAATGCTAAACACCCCAATATCCATCTATGACATTGAAAATATAATTAAAAACCTACCAACAAAGAAAAGTCCTGGTCCTGATGGCTTCATACTAAATTGAAAATTTAGTATGTGGTGTTGTATCACTACAGTATGTGGTTTAGTATGTGGTTTAGTATCACTAAATTGAAAAATTGAAAACTTTTTCATGCTAAAATCAGGAACAAGACAAGGATGTCCATTAAAACTGTTCAATATAGTTCTGGAAATAGCCACAGACATTAGGTAAGAAAAAGAAATAAGTGGAATAAAGATAGGAAAGGAAGTTAAGCTGTCATTATTTGCATTTTTCAATGAAGTAAAGGCAGCTAAATGTTCAATATCACTGGTAATTCGAGAGATACAGATGAAAACAACACTGAGATTTCACCTCACTCCACAAGGAGTGACTGCTACTACAAAATCAACCAACAACAAATGCTGGCCAGGCTGTGGGTAGAAGGGAATCCTTCTCCACTATTGGTGGGAGTGAGACTGGTGAAACCATTGTGAATTCAGGGTAGAGATTCCTCCAAAAGCTAGGATTAGAGGTCTCATTTGCCTCTGCTAGGTATATGTACGAAAGAATTAAAAGAATCATGCCACAGTGATGCGTTTGCCCATGTTTATAATAGTAGCTCAGTTTGTAATAGCTAAATCTTGGAAGCAGTCCAAATTTCCATCAACCAGAGGCTGGATAAAGAAGCTGTATTTTATTTTTTAAATAAAATTGAGTATTGGCCAAAAAATGATAAATTTGAGTCATTTATACTTAAATGGATATACCTTGGGACATACTCATGAATGAAATAAGACGCAGATGTGTAGATACTATATTGTTTGTCTAGTACGAGAAACTAAAGGTGTTAATGAGTTCCAAAATGTATGATAGGTAATGTGAAATGGGAAGAAAAGGTTCCAAGGGAAAAGGGGATGAGGGATAGGGGAAAATAAAGGAAAGAAAAAATTTGATAGTAAAAAAATGGAAACAAAGCTTATGTGAACAAGGGACTATGTGGTAGTGGGCTAGGGAAAGAGAGAAGAGAATCAAGGTATGTATAGGTAAATTTTTAATGTTGGAATGTGATGATGAGGTATCAATGAACAAATATAGATAAAAGGACTTAATGTTTTCCCTCTCATGAAACTGATTAATTAAAAGCATTTTCTCAAGTCTTCTTAATTGTTCACTTATTTCCATCACAAATATCTTCATTGCTCCAAAAAAGGAAATCATTGATCTTTGTTAACTACATTTTTCTGATTCTATTATTGAGTCAATATTAAATTTTGAACTAGCAAAGTCTCACTTTTGCGTGTAAGTGGATTCCTTCAAGGTGGTAGTGTTCGCCTCAATATCTGCATGTTTTAATCTTTGGGTTTAACACTTGGTAACATAAAAACAGCTCTGAGAAACATGAGCAGCTTTTACCTCAGAGTCCAGGACAGAGTCTTTCTGAAGTGTAGTCACCAGTATAGTCTCTGGTGGCCGTTTTTGGCCTTGCCAATTAATTGAGTTGGAAGCCATGGCTAGAAGGTCTAGGATAGTAGCATAAAGTGTGCAGGGGGGCACAGGTGGGAGAATGGGCTTCCATGGAAGGAACTCATCCTTGTGGAATTTTAACTTAGCAGACTTAAGTTTGTGTGAATTATCTGGACTTTAAAACAGACCGGAGGTGGAGTCCTGATTTTATTGCACAGACTGTATCAGTTGGGCAGGATATAAACTCTTTCTGTGCCTCTGTTTTCTGTCTTTATGCTGGAATCTATTCATAGACATGTCCTAAAGACCAACTGAGAAAACATTTTTAATGGATATACTCATGTCAGGAACATAGAAGTATGATGTTACTAAAAAACACCTATAAATGATACATATATGCATTGTGTGTTAAATCCTTACATACATTTATCATTTTTACATAATAAGCTTCCAGAGGAGACCTAAAGTCTAGACCAATGCTGTGAAATGAGACACTGTTGACTTCAGGAAGTGAAACTCAGCAAGTAGAACTGAGTTGAGTTTGTGGAACAGAGTTATTTTTATGTTCAGGTAATGCAAGGGCAGAAGTGGTGAGAACTTGAGAAATGTTTAGCCTCCATGAGCCTGTTTCCCTAGGCAGAGGGTTGTCAGCCATGGTGGAGAAGCAGGAGGGTCTTCCTGGACCCACAGCTCTGCTGAAGGTGCTGACCACCAAAGTGGTTTCACTTTTCATGTCCCCACAGCAAACAAGGTGGCTTCTCATCAGTGGCTTTGAGCATGCATGAAAGCTTCTCATGGGACCTGGGAAGGGGAAGAGAGGAGAGCAGACTCTTCCTTCCACTTTCTGTGGGCTGAATGCACTAGAGACGAAAGGAAGTTGCAAGCCCACCCTGCAAGAAGCTAAGAACCTAAGCTCAGAGAGGTCACAGAAGCAGGACCAGTGGGCCCAGCTGATTCAAACGTGGCATCAATTCTCATCTTCATGGGGGGCTCTGGGTGACTGATTTAGGAATCAAGACTCTAAAAGTGATGTTTACTTCAGAAGTCTAGAAGTACTGGCTTGATCCAAATGGAGAGAAACCCTCTAGTTTTTAGGTAGGTCCTTCCCTGAATTGTGGGGGAAACATCAAAAACAAGAACAAAAACCAAGAGCAACAGTAATTTGTGCGTTTTGGGAAAATGCACTATTGGTTGTTCCATACAGACTCTGAAGCGGGCCCTTGAATTTCAGAAGAAAGGGCAGTTGATCGTGTTTTCTGAGTCATTTATGTCCCCTGGGATTCGTTATCAGTGACTTACATCATTGCTCAGACTTGGCAATCTGTGCTTGTGCTCAGTGTCCTCATTAATTGTCATGGAATCCACACAAGTATTTGTTGATCAAGTCTCCTCTGTAGACACTGACTGTGCTAAGTGTTGGAGTGTGCAAAATGTTAACAAAACTGTCTTTTATATCATTGAACTGAGGTTGGAGATATGTAGTTGAAAATACACAATTTTTCTACTCTAACATCTGTGTTAAAATTTCAGCAACCTATTTTGAGATGCGTTAGATGTGAATGGGACTTCTTTTGGGACACACACATTTCTTTCCTGGAATGAATGTAATGATACCTTTTATGATACCCTGTGTGTTCCAAAGATCAATAAAAATGTTAGTGGTTAATGTTTGACTGACGGTGGAGGGAGAGGTTGGAGAGGCAGAGCAGGGCAGAGCGAGTGTTCCCCAGAGATCCTCAAGTTGCAGCAAGTGTCTCCAGAACTGAATGGAAGAAAACAACTTCTAATCACCACTTTGTCATTCACAGAAGGTAAGGTCTTTACTCTGTTAAGCACATTTCTTCAAGAGTGATGAATTAGGCCAGAGAATAATTATGTTGCTGGACAAATTTATTTCTTGAGGTAGGTTATATAGTACTGTTGATAAAAGACATTTACTCCTTTTGACAAATTTTGCTTGTGGCGCAAAGTTGCTTTTTTGTGTGGTTCCTTTTCATTGGTTTGTGTTTTAAAATTAATTTGATAAAGGAACTTTGGTTAGACCAAACTTGGTTGTGGAATTTAAAAAAGAAATAATGGATTTTCTGATGTTTAAACAAGTCTCACAGCCATTCTTCATGATTAACAACTGGCCTGATGATACTTTGCAGCTCTTACATCTAGGAACTGGGATTAGTCCCACTCAGGTGAGACTGAGGTGCCATCTCCCAGGTGTGCTTTCTGAAGGCTATGCATTCTAGCTACTTCTCAGACTGCATGACTAGTGAGGGGTTTGTGAGGTTGTCTAGGTCAGGGCAGGGCAGGGAGAGAGATACAAAAGAGAGAAGTCTTTTAAAGAAAATAATAGACACCTGGTCATGTGTGTCGGCCATCTTCTAGGTGCTGTGTTTGGTGTTCTTGGGAATAAACTACCTTTTGACAGGAGATTACTTGAGATATTAAGTCACATATTGCTTCTTAGAGGCTCTGAAGGTCCAGCCTTTACCTCTGTTTTTTCCCCCTCTTTATTATGTTATCTTGAAGGCAACACATGTCGCCTTTGGTAGGGAACTTCAAGGAGGAAGGTCATTGTGTTCTCTGGTATTTTCTTGTCTTTTTTTTTCTTTAAAAACTTAAATAGCAAGTGAAGCATTATTCAAAAGGAGGAGATGTGCGTTTAGATGACAAGGAAAATGGATGACATTCATCCCTTGGCAGGAAATGAAGTAAGTCTTTCCTGAGTGAAAGTGTGCATTGGATTATGGGGCATGTAGTCTGAGTTCAGAGCATTGGTCAGATGTGTCAGGCAGATTCATCATGTACCAGGCAGGCAGCCTGAGCAGAGTGCTTTAGTTCTCTGAACTTGTTGTTTTTAATCCATAAAATAGACATAACATCTAACTGGGTAATTGTGAGACATAATTAGGTAATTAGGTGATGAGCTTACTACATTGCTTGGCACATGATGGATATTCAATGGATCTTAGCTATTTTCTGTGAGAAAGTTTATGTGAGTGATTCAGATTACACTGAGAAATTACAGCTAAAAATTCTGTGATAAAGAAAAGCCAGGAATGCTACAAAGATATCAACTTCTGTTGCACGAGAGAGCCAGCCACCAATACTATGCAAAAGGGACCCAGCAATATAAAAAGAGAATGATAGAATCCTTGAGGTTTAATAGTTAAAAGCACCTTGTAAGTTTCCATATAAGTTTCCAGGTGTGGTGCGTGGAAGTCACTAAGATGAGCCCTAAAAAACTCATTATTGTTCAAGGTAAAAGTTATATTTCTAGTGTCTTCTTCCTTCCCTCAGAAAAGGCAAAATATACTCTGGTGGGAATATAAAGTCTTGTTCAACTGGGAGGGAGAACACGTCCCCACTTTTTCCACATTAGGAAAGCTGGACATTGACATGCTCTTTCTCTGAAGCCCACAAACCATACTTATGTGGGAGCTGGTTTACATGACTAAAAATATATAGCTTTATTTATTGGCATAAAGCTGCATTTACCTAGAAATTCCAGGAGCCTAATTTAGTCTGGGGCTAGTTGTTCTATGGGCTGCTTATTGATTAGGAGAATATTCATTTACCTGTTTGTTACTCTGAGAACAAACAGAAATGTTTACTTAAGTACAAGAAATATTAACTTAAAGCAGATATTCAAGCTCAGGTATTAATTATAGTAGACCTGCATTTTTTCTTCCTCCTCTTCAGCATTATGAAACATACTAAGCTATATTTGTAGTTACATATATGAGGTACAAAGAAAACAGTTTCTCTTAAAATCATCTGTAAGGTTGACACCTGGAATTCTCTCAATGATATGAATCAATATTTCTTAGCATGTTTTAATTTGAAAATGTTTGGATTTGTAATTATTGAGCATAAGAATTAAAATGATAGGTTGTGTTTTTACAGGATGCTTAAGGATAACACATCTTCGCAGGGAGGATCTGTAGCCCGGTGGTTCTGTGCTTGGGCTCTGCATTTGGCTCACAAAGCCTGCCTCTACTTTTCCGTGCTGCTTAGTTTCCTGTCTTGTTGGATAACAGGGTCAATGTCTCGGACCATTGTATTGTGTAAATGAAATAAGTTGCCCAAAGTGCTTAACTTAGCAAATGTTCAATAAATGTAAGCTGTTCTTTAAAGTTTCAATTTTAAGAAAATGAATTCATGATAAGATTTCATAGCAGTAGGCATCCTTTATTAGGAAGAATTAAATTTACTTTACTGCTCTCTCGTGCTTTCCTGCCATCAGCGATGATTCCATTACAGAAATTAGTGCTAAGTGGCTGCTCTTGGGCTGACTGCACTGTTTTTTTTTTTAACCATTACAACTGTTGCTTCAGGATCACCTTGTGAGCTACTGTTATAGCAATGGCCTTTTATATTTTAAATCTTATAATATCTAAACTATATGAGTTGGAATCTAATTTACATTTACCTCCTACTGAATTTCTAAGGCCAGAATGTGTGATCTTGTTATTTGGACAAAGTGCCCCTCTGTGCACTTTATTATACATGGAAAAATGTTGTATAATACATGAAACACTGTCAAAAATAATTATGCTCCCTTCTCTGAGAAATAGCAATTGCAGTCTTGTTTTATAGGCTGGGGATGCCCTTGGGAGGTTGTTCTGTTAGGTGCGGTGGAAAGAGAATCCTTCCCCAGCTCCTGCCGAAGTCTCTGAGGTGTGAGCCTGTGCAGCAGAGGACGTTCAGTGCCAGGGTGGGACAAGGATGCTCCTTCCCCTGCGTTGGAGTCACCTGCCCTTTGGGGCTGGTACTTGCCATGGGGCTCTGAAGGGACCTTTTCTCCTGGGTGACCCACCCCTTCCTCAGTCCCTAGAAAAGCATGACTACATTTCTCAAAATATTCCTTAGGACTCATTAATCTTTGATCAGAATAATTAGGCTAGTATTTTGTATGACCAATTGGTCATATAAATTTAATCCATCTGAAGTTTTTGAGGGAGTCCTCTATTCTGTGAGCTTATCTACCTCATCACAAACCTACTGATAGTCACTACCAATTTTGCCTATTCAATAAATCCAGATTTCCAGATTCTCAAAGATGGGTATATCCATGTTGTAAAGTTCAGTGAAAGAAAGAATTGCTTACATTTATATACGTGTGGTGTTGGGGTGGCAACCCCCCAGTTCTTCTCTCTCAACTCTTTTTTTTTTTTTTGAGACAGGGTCTCACTTTGTAGTTCAGGCTGGCCCTGAGCTCAGCCTCAAACTCCCATCACAGCAATCCTCCTGCCTCTGCCTCCCGAGTGCTGGGATTACAGGTGTGAGCCACCACGCCTGGCACTGTGGTATGTGGTACTGATTGCTGTTGGATGTGAGTCTGCATGCCTAGTATGGTGTGTGGTTTCTGGGGATTGAACCCGGGTCCTTGAGCTTGCAAGACAGGCGCCGGAACCACTGAGCTAAATCCCCGGCCCCTCCTCTCTCTCTCTCTCTCTCTCTCACAACTCTTAAAAATGAACCGTTGGGCTGCCCACTGCTCCTTCAGCTGGAGTAATTGTTCTGAATGAGGCAGCTGCCTGCTCCTCTCTAGCTTTTTAAGGGCCACTCTAATTGGGTCCTTAATTTGTCAAAGTACAAATTGGTTGACAGTGCCTAACCCGTAAGTGCTGTAATTGATACTAGTGATTTGTGAATTAGACTTGAAGAGACCGATGTGATCGATCTCAGCATTACTTGGTGCACAGTGGTGTGAGCCAGCTTTAATCTGATTGTTATTCATATCTGGCCTTGCCCTACAATTTGTGCAGTTCGTAGCAATATATACAATACAGACATAAAATAAATGGCACACAGGCCTTTGGCTGCTCTTCGGTCCTTATGGCATTAAGAATTCTAGTCTTATCCTTTCCTGCCCTCACCACCTTATGATATTTTAAAACAAATTTTTCAGTCTTTTGCTCTTGTCCCTTCGTTGTTCTCTGTGGGTGCATGGCTCAGCCTTATCAGATGAATTATTTTAAGGTAAAGCCCTTAGTTCTTCTCTTTCCTCTTTAAAAAGTAAAACCAAAATACAAACCGGGATAACTGAGGATGGACTCTATTTAAAACTTACCTAGCACTTACCTTTTTGAAGGGCTGTGTGTGTGAGTGCAGAGATCAATGTTTGCATGTTGGTTTAGTAACCTGGGGCCCAGAAACCCTAGCAATCAAGCTTCAGCTGCCCCCTTCCTGCCCCAAGGGTACCATGACTGCTGCATATATAATAGGGGATAAAGCTTCCTCAAAAGCCACCCTGTCCTGGTGTGGGAGTGTCTTATATCAATTTAGAGTTGCCACAACAAGACACCCCAGAAGAAGTGGCTTAGATGACAGAAATGAATTGTCTCACAGTCCTTGAGCTACAAGTCTGAGATCAAAACCTAGGTAGGAGTGCCGGGCCTGGTGGCTCACACCTGTAATCCCAGCACTCGGGAGGCAGAGGTAGGAGGATCGCTGTGATGTGAATTTGAGGCTGAGCTCAGGGCCAGCCTGAACTACAAAGTGAGACTCTGTCTCAAAAAACAAACAAAAAACCTAGGTAGGGTTGGTTCCCTGTGAGAGCTTTGAGGAGGGATCCGCTTTGGCCTCTCCTGGGTTTGCAGATGGCTACTTTGTGCCCCTGTGTGTTCTTCCTGTGTCTGAGTCCGTCTGCAAACGTTCTTTAGGACACTGTCCTAGTGAAAGAGGGTCCACCCTAAAGGTTTCCTTTGAACTTCATTACCTCTGTCAAGACACCAAAATAAGGTCACAATCTGAGTTATTTGGGAATTAGGATTCCAACCTGAGTTTGGATGGGCATATATAAGTCAACCTGTCACACTGGCTTAACACACACACACACACACACACACACACACACACACACACCATAAGAACAAAACTCTGCTTTACTTTCCCACCATAAGAACAAAACCTCCCAGGCTGGAGCAGCCTTTGCCTCAGGTAGTGGGTAGTAGAGGTGAGGTCTTGTGAGTGTAAGGAGATGAAAAGCAGCCATGAAATAAAACACAAAATGGAGCCTGTTTGAATTTTTGGAAAGATGTAATGGATCAGGTAACATTTGGTATCTTATCAGATATTAACACTCTCTAAAAGAATGCTCATTTTTTTCAGCAGTAGAACCATATATGGTTAAGAGCACAGGCATGGACATTAGCTCAGCAGTGTGACCTTGGGCAAGTTTCTTCTCTGACTTTTCGTGTTTAAGAGGCAGATTGTGGCAGAACATGGTTCATAGGGTTATTCTGAGAAGCCAGTGGGATAATTCATATGGAAGTCTCAGCGCTGCTCATGGTGAATGGTGCTCATGGCAGTAGATGTTATGTTCTGGTTGACACAGGTTGGGCCATGCAGTGATTTCCATGCTTTCTGAGTTGCAGTGAAGCCACCTGTGCTTGAGAGCAAGGCTAGCAGCCCTGTTCTGCATTTCAAAGCTGAGGCCCTGGTCCACAGGCACGGAGGTGGTGGAGGCATTGTCTGCTAGGGAGTGTAGACACATTTCTGGGGCACTTCTCTTCACAAAGCTCCTCCTTTTGAGTAGTGCCAACTACCTCTGACCTGTGTTGCTAAGGGCATGCTTGGCTTCTCAGATAGTTGCCATAGGAATGATGTGAATTAGGTCCTTGTACCTGAAGGAGACCCTAACAAATAGCAACAATTCCAAGCAGATGGTTGAGTCATCTATTTAAGGTAGTTTAGATAAAATGTCACTGAATTATCTGCAATTCTACTCTAACCCTTTCCAAGCAGTAGTTGTGAGGAGACTTGTCTTATGAAGGCCCAGTGTATGATATTGATTAGTGGATCATGTCTGTGCAAAGAGGAAGTAAAAGCAAGGCTTGTTTGAGGGAACAAAGTCCTCTTTGGGCAGAATCCAACAGTACTGTGGTTTGCTCTGAATCATTTGGGCAAGGACAGCACTCAAAGCAGTCAGTCTAAATCCAGTCTGTGCTCTCATCAAGAGCATGGTGTGGTAGATTGGTCTTCAAACAGAGGGTACTTGCCCCTAACATGGTACTTGCCCCTAACAGTGGAAAGCAGTTACTTTTGTTTTACTAGAAACACTGAGTGGAAGACTAAGTATAAATGATGAAATAAAGCATAAATACATTTCTATCAAAACATCCCAGACAGTGGCATGTTTGAATATTTGACCAAAATAGAGCATTCATCTAATTATTATCTTTTCCATTGCTCAGTTTGTTCTTCTTGAGAAGATTAAAAGTGCCAAGAAAATCCGTTCAAAGAAAGATAATATATTCCAACCATTTCTCAACTGTTTACTGAATAAAAATCTGATGGGTACATGAGAGGCAACTTTTCATCGACAGTAGAAATGTATTTGGATTTTGCCTCCAAATACTGCTTTAAATTTTGAATTAATTCCCTATAACATGTTTATTCTGAAAGCTCTTATAGGTGAGAACAAATGAAGAGGATGACCATTTTAGACAACCATAAATATATTAGAATTTAACACACATCCATTGAGGACTTAATATGTGCCAGATATAGTATGAAGAGCTTTGAGAGGTTAAAATCAGTTTAAAAATAAGCTCCCAAACACAAAGGATTTTTTTCCTAGTAATGACAGTAACACCAAGAAAGTAGTGAGAAATAAAATGTGGGGAAGTGGACTCTTAGGAAGGGACATACAGCTGGAAATGAAGATTTCATAGAAGAGGTAAGAGTTAGGTTGTGGTTCAAGGAAGGTATCTTTATTTTGGTATCCCAGTTGGTAATGCAGTAGCTGGCACATAGAAAAAGCTTGATTTGATTTTTTTTAGATAAATGAATAATTTGTAGCTAGAGAAGATAAGAAGCAGAAGCAGATATGTAAAATCACAGTCTTGACCCAACTCATTAAGAAAATCCCCGCCATCTGTTTTCTCCAGGGTAGGCCCACACCAGGTGGGCGGAGCAGCAAGGGCCTCGGTGTAGATCCCTGGGGAGAGCTGGCCAAAGGGCACCAGGGAGGGCAGCAGGCTGGGTGTGGGGTGGGAGTGGCAGATAAGGCCTAAGGGACTGGAAGCAGTATGTGGAAGATCTGGAAGACTGAGGAGTTTGAGATACATCCTCAAACAGGTCATTATGTTCTGTTGCTTTATCTCTTTTAAGCAAATATTTGTTGATAGCTGATCGTATACATTTTGTTAATGTAAAAAGAAAAGCATAGGCCTAAATATACCATTTAATTGATTTGTATATACAGTTGTTTTTCAGTATTCTTAGGAGTTGAGTCTGGGACCTCCCAGGATATAAAAATCATGGATGCTCAGGTCCCTTATATAATTGGCCTGGGGCTGGGGATTAGCTCAATGGTTTCATCATCTGCCTTGCAAGCACAATGGCTGAGCTCAGGGCCAGTGTGAACTACAAAACGAGACCCTGTCTCAAAAAAAAGGCCTGGTATTGCATATAAACTACATAACCCTTGCACATATTGTAAATCATTTCTAGATCACTTATACTTAATATATTGTCAATGCTATGTAAATAGTTATAGTTTAGAGATTCAAGCCTATTCCTGCTCAGTAGAGATGTATTCTCCCCTCTCTCTAAATATTTTCAACTTGTGGTTGGTTGAATGTGTGGATGTGGGACTTGGGGATACCAGAACTGGCTGGATTTCCTCTTGCAGTGTGTAGGATGCGGGATTACTTGTTGTTTTTGTTATGTTATTTCCAAATCAAATAAGCAGTCAAGAGCAGCAAAAAACCAAAAACCAAACCAAACCAAAATAACCCACCAAAAAAATTCAGCTTGTTTTGTGCTTTCCAATAATGAGTTAATTCTAAAATGGTATTTAGACATGTCAATCAAATTAATTCTGTTCTAAGCTGATTTTTAATTTATGTATGTGAGTCCAGAAAGATTTTAATTCTAGTTTCCCCTTAAAATAGCTGTGGAAACTCCGAACAAGTTGTTTAATTCATATAGCAGATATAGGCAATGTGTACATATATATCCATTTATATATATATATCCATAGCAAATGTCAACATCTATATCTCATAGCCATTACACTCCATAGGATCTAAGAGGTTTCAGAATTTGAACTCAATGGGTCTGACCATACCATTTCTTAGCTGTGTGTTTTTTTACAAATTGCTTAATCTGAACCTGAATTTCCTATCTACGAAGTCATTACCTTGTTATGTGTATGAGAAAATCATAAGCACACACATTTATGACTGAGCAATTACTAGATATTTTCCACATGAGAAACTGAGGTGCAGAGTGGGAAGGTTGCACGGCCCAGCTGTGCAGAGCTGGTTGCAAACCAGTCATGGGGTTGCATTGTGTAGGATGTGGGGTCACTTGTTGTTTTGTTATTTTATCCTTTTCTGCCCTTCTCCATGAGGTCATTTCTGAAGGTATCTCTGCTAATATACCTCCCAGGTAGCCCTTAATTCTCTCTTCATCTGCCATAGCAGATAAGGTGGGCTAGCACTTTTATCCCTTTAAAGTTCAGGTAACATGTATACAAATATAAGCCCTCTAAAAATTTCAAGGTCTAAATTTTTAGGGTGGCTAGAATTTTGGTAACCATTTTTCATACTGATCACATGAAATGTCTTAATGTGGAAATTAAAAAAAAATAATGCAGGATCATCCATAATCCCTAAAGATAATAAGTAATTGAGATTTTAATGAGATGAATACATTTTTACATTCTTGGATTTTTTAAAAAATTGACTATTGGTACATTTTGTACATACATCATGATTATATTGAACTTGGAGGGTTTTTACCCTCATGATATGATTTCCCATTCCCCTGCCCTCTCTATAACTTCTCAACCCCTATACTTGCTTGGTTTTGAACATCTTGTTGTTTAGCAGGTCAGTCTTATGATATAAGCTCAAGGGTACTGTATAGGTTACATAGAAAATTTATCTCACATTTTAAGATCAGTCAGTTATGATAAATCACAGGGTGAAGGTTATAACTTTTAAGAAACATGAAATATTGAACTGAAGATAATGTGGACAGAGTTGGGGTTCTTGTCTGGTCTCTTTTGGATGAATAAGTAATATATTATGTCTGTGTGTGTGTTGCACAGGTCATAACAATATTTAGAAGTCCAAAGAGGCAGCTGGTGAGGTCTTGGAATGAGGAATTGTGAGCATTCTTAGGTTCCTTTCATTTCAGGAATCTAACATCTTCACAGCTCTGAATCAGAACCACTAATCTTTTACCTCGTTACCTTAGCATTTACCAAAACCTATTTTCACTACCAATATAACAAGGGAAAATTATTTATGAAAAAAAAAGTGAAAGCGATACCTGCTCCCTATTGCTTGAGACCTTCGAATGAAGGTTCTGATGGAATGAAGCAGTTAAGTGAAATTTTGGAGACTCCTTTGGAGATGTTGACTTGTGCCTTGCTATAGGTGTGGGAACGTGAAGTTTCCGGCAGGTCAGGTTGTTGCCAAAGGAGAGCTGGCCTGTACCACCCTGTTTGACTAGGTTTGTAAATGGAAACCAGCCAGTGATTATTCCTGGTTGTAGAGACATGACTGTAACAGACTGGAAACTAATTCCTTTTACCTCTGGTTTATTCACAGGAGTCTGAGTAAGAACAGCAAGATGGCTCCAGCCTGTCTTCACTCCTTGTGTCTTCTTGTACTTTACTTGGTAAGAAAAGTGGATGGGCTTCTCAGTTTATTTACTAGAATATTTCTTGTCATCCTTCTACTGTATACCAGGGAAAGAATAGTTTTCATGACTTAAAGATGACCAATGAAAATTAAATTAGATAGAATGGATGCAGTGTGTTCTGGTGTTCTATTTCTAAGGAAATGGCTACAAGTCGTACTCCTTTCAACTGGAGGAGACACTTTTTCCTGATGAGCAAGGTTTAATACAAATATATCCTTTAGGGATACCTCAAAGAATCTGCAAAAAATTATATGGATACGTGTATTAGCTTGTATCCTTTAATCTTGACTTTATTTTGAACATAAAAATTGACCATATCAAGAAAAACATATCAAGAAAATTCATATTTTCTACTTAGATCTCCTATGTAATTTTTCCCCCAAAAGGAGACTTTCTGGTTAAATTTGTCTTCAGTTATTTGTTGAGTCAACCCTATCGACTGATAGGCTTCCAGAGGCTGGAGCTGGGTGGGAGCTAGAGTCGCAGCCTGGGTGATAGTAGAGAGCATCCTTGCTCTATCTAGGAAGGTCCTGACGTTTGCAAAAGTTGCCAGATTTTTTTGTGCATGTATAAAGCAGGGCTATGGGGGTGTATTTGCTTTTTCCTCAGAAGGAAATGCCTAGATCTTCATGATTCCTATCTTATTTCTCTTCTTCTGGAATCCAGACATAAGACACCCAGACCTAGGGAGTTCCCCAGAGCCCATATAGTGACATACTCAAACTTGTGCAACTGTAAGAGTATTTCTCCTGGGGGGAAAACTGCAATTCAGACTTCAAGGGCCACATGTCTCCTCATGGGCCATGGTACAAAGCTTTTCCTTGGGCTCATACAGAGGCTGAGTCAGACATCCCTTTGGCTCTGCTTTTCTACCTGTGTTCTCAAATGTCCTTTCCTACCTACATGATCATAGGTAGGAAGGTCATTATTATAGGTAATGAAGTCAGATCTGGGTTAGAACTTCTTGTCATTTATTAGGAATAGGAACTTGACTGAGTCATGTAAGATTTGAAACTCATTTTTTTCCCCAGTGAAATGAGTGTGATAATGGTACTTGCCTTATGGCGTGCTTTGCAATTAAGTGAGATAATACATTTATAAAGTTCTTAGATCAGTTCTTAGTACAGTCCCAGAGGCACAGAGAGGTCACACAATACTTGGCCATTCATGGGCTCATATGCTTCCTGCATGGGAAAGGGGCATATGTTCTCGTTCGTGGCTAATAGGGATTATTTTTCAGTTTCTACCACACCGTCCTTTCCAGTTGTGGTTGGTATGGGCTGATGACTCAGAGGGTGCACATGTGTTCTGAAATCTTTATGGCCCCAATACCCATATTAATGGGCAGGAAGAGAGATTTGTTGCCTGATATGAGAATGCAACTTTGAACGCTGGAATTGCAGTCTGACACTCCTTTCCTATAGGTGAGCCAGCTTGTCTCCAAAGGAAAGTCACAGCCTTGCTCTTGAGGTTCTGGCTGATGCTGTTTTCAGTGTTGTGATCAACAGCAAGGATGACTTAGCTGGGATGTGCACAAAGTGACAGAGGTAGTTGGCTGTTGAGCAGCAGCTTTGCAGAAAGCACAGTTCTTGCCGGGAATGGTGGCTCAGACCTATAATCCCAGCAATTGGGAGACAGAGGCAAGAGGATTGCCTTGAGTTTGAGGCAAGCCTGGGCTACATAGTAAATTCAGGGCCAATCTGAACTACAAAGCAAGACCCTGTCTCAGAAAAACAACAACAACAACAGCAACAACAACAACAACAACAACAACAGCTTATTTCTTATATTGGACCAATTACGGTGGTCCACGGGCACCTGTACCCAGCTCTCATGCTTCACCTTCCATAGGAGTTAATGGAGGTGGACAAGATGTGGAGAAGGAAACAGAAGACAGAGCTGCTCAAGGAAGTCAAACTAAGATAAAGGAGATGGTTAGAAGTCTGTACAGTTATTATGTGAGTTAATGTTTTCAGCTACAGTTAACAGGCAATCTGACCTTTGTGCTCATTAAATAAAAAAGATATTTATTTTCCTCCAATAACTGGAAGTCTGAGGTGGTCTATTTAGGGCAGAGTTAAGAGATCCTTGATGTTATCAGAATCTTGAATTTCTTTCTCTTGGCCCTGCCCTCTTTTAAACTGCTTTGTTTCTTCATGGTTCATGGTGACTACACCAGCAGAAGATGTGAGGTACATTGTCTCAGCCATAATCTCAAAAGATGACTTGGTCACATCTGCCCCTTTTCGTCAAGAAAACAAAAGTTTGACACCTCCACCCTCTGTGCTGCAGATGTCTCATTGCACAAGCTAGGAGTGGATGACCAGGCCATTAGTCTAGCTGCAAGGAAGCCTGTAGAGGAGCTGAGTGGGTTTCCCAGTCTTCATGGTGAGAGACAAGGAGAAAGACTGGCAGTGATCCAGGGACAGATAATTAGAGTAGCAGCCATAACTGTTAGAGATCAAATTTCAAAGCCCTCTATTTTTGTTATTGGCATTTACTAGATAACAGTGTTAACTTAGTCAAGATTCAGCAAAGGGAGAGGCATAATATAGGATTTTCCCCCTTCACTCACATACTCATTGTTTTGGGTGACTCCCAAATGACATCAGTTCCCATGACCTGCGTGTGCTTTCTCACATTAAAGATAAGTGGAAACAAATTCTTTTCTCTACCCAGTTCTTATCTTTTAGGTTTCACTTGTCTATCAACTATGTCTTTGATTCTAATCTGACTCACCCTGATTTCCATCACAAATGAGAGACCCAAAGAACTACCTGGGAAGGAGCAGAGGCCTGGGCAGCATCTGGTCTGGGCACCAGGTCACTGGTCCTAGAGGGCATGCTTCCCTGAGTGCATGGCTGAGTGTTCTTTATGCCCCTGCTTCCTTCTGCCTTGCATCTTCCTTCAGGGTGCCCTTACCGTCATGGTGTAGGATAACAGAGAGGGCAGGGCTGCCCCTAAGTGCTCCTTATCTCCAGGGTTGGATATAGTGGAAGTCACACTCCATACACATTCCCATTGCAATGGCCTTTCCCTCTGGGTTGTCTTGGCCATGTTTGTGCCTTCTGGTGGACAGTAGTGCGCAATGGCTGAGAGGGTAAATTCCAGAGTTCCAGGTTCCATTCCTACTTGCACCCATGCTGTCGGCAGTTACTTCTCTACACCTTAGTCTCTTTACCTGTAAAATGGGGCTAATGGTAGTAATTTATTCCAATAGGCTTGTCCACAGGATGAAATGTGCCTAGGACAGAACCTCACACTGACTAATTTGCCAAAAATAAATTCTTCTGACTGTCTCAGCAGCTCCTAGTGTGATTCAGTCTGATCTGAGGGACTACAGGGTGGCTTGGCCTTCATGGTGAAGGTGTCTGGATTTTAGAACCATTGTGTGGCTCCTGCTTAAAATAAACATCGTATGATTTTATTTTATTTTCTAAGCTAACATAAAGTATTAACAGTTGAAGTAATAAGCTTTTCTTAGTTTCATTACCAATTCAGATTCATATTTGACCGAAATTTACCACATTAGCTATGTGCCGACCAAGCATTGTGCTAAATCCCTCCTCCATAAATTCAGCTGTCCTTCAGCTGACTCTGACTTCCAGAGTGCTGGGGATTTGCCATGAATGCCCTCGTAAAATAGGTGTGGCGAGGAATGTCTAAAGTGGATAGAAAGCCTTGCAGAGTTTAGAGGGTGCTCAGTGGGATGGAGCACTGCACTATTCCCACGTCTGTAGCTACTCCGGGCTACACATCTCTAGGCCTCATTGTAACATGGATGTGTGCATATTTTTCCCAAAGGGTGATTGGTGCAGTAGCTAAGAGAGAGAAGCAATGAAAGCTATAGCAAACTCTGCTCATAATCGTAGTCCCTTAAAAAATATTCGATGCCTTTCTGTTTTGGCCCCATATTCTGTTTTCAGCTGTGATGGAATCCATGTATTGTTGCTGGAAGTTCTTGAAAAGTCAGCAACTGAACCCCCTGCATTTGGAATAGACACTAATTTTTCTCTCTCTGTTCACAGACAGTGGGAAATAGCCAAGATGCGAAGTTTAGTGGACCACTGAAGCCCATGACATTTTCCATTTATGAAGGCCAAGAAGCAACTCAAGTCATATTCCAGGTAAAGGCGACTGCTGTCATCGTGGCTTCTCAGCACACGAGCAGACTTTCACCACCTTCTGTATGACACAGCAGGAAGTTAAACAGAGCCACGGGGAAGGTGTGTCTCCAGGATGACTTCAGAAGCTGAGTTAAACAGAGTGGCAGTGCCATATCATGAGTCACACCTGACGAATCCAGACTTCCTCAATCATGTCTGGGCCAGGGCTTCCGTTTCACCCTGTG
>PVIR01029092.1:0-21392 GCA_004026965.1 Petromus typicus | reverse complement strand
CGGTCCCCTCCCTAGCAGGCCACCCATCTCTCAGCTGCTGTGCGTTTTGGCCAATGACAGCTCCAGCTGCCTCCTCTTCTGTGAAATTGCTTTTGCTGCCTGGAAGCACTTTGGTAGGAGCTGACACAGGGCCTGCCCTGGGCATGGACAGGCAGCGTGGGGCTAGCCCAGGGGTGCATTCTGTTCTCCAGATCCCCTGGGGGAGCAAGCAGGGAAAGTCTCCAGCGCAGCGCTCCTTCCTGCTGCTTCTCGCCCTGCCCTTTCTCTTCCCTCCTTTCTCCTGAGCGCTCTTCATCTACAGACAGGCTTGGTCATCGGCTCTTCTTTTTGGAACGCTGCCTTGAACCCGACCTTGTGGACACTGTGGTCGCATGGACCTGGGTTCCAAACGAGCTGTCATTCCTTTACACGCTACTTAACCTCTCCAGGCTTTATTTTGCAAATAGAACATTCATATACCCACCCTGTAAGGTTCCGGGGAGGGATAAACGCCTATGATACCCTGTACACTGGCAGTCCCTAGCCTTTTTGGCACCAGAGGCTGTTTTACAGAAGATAATCTTTCCATGGCTAGAAAGCGATGGTGACGCACAGGCTCAGCACCAGTTCTCAGAAGGAGCAGACACATGTGAACTCTCGCTTGTGCAGTTCACAGCAGGTTCAGGCTCCCATGGAGAGAAAGGGACAGAGAGAGATGGGGGCAGAAACAGGGAGAGAGAGGTAGGGACAGAGACAGAGAGGGAGGGAGAGAGAGAGAGGGACAGAGATTCCAGAACCATCTCTCCAGCTCTTACCTATGGGGACAGAGGAGATCTGGGAGTAAAGATCCAGCATGCGGTTGCCGTCCACATCAACCAGGTAGTTGCCTCGGCTCTCCTCGTAGTTGCAGAAGAAATGTACGGCCTCTGCATTCTTAGGGAAAGAGAGACTGACTCAGGTTCACCGCAGCTCCCAACTTCTCCGTCCAATCCCTTGGAAGGAGCTCCAGTTGGTGGAGCAAACCATGCCCTCTGGGTGCTGTGCCCCGGGGGTCATGCAGGGACCAGCAACGTGACAGTTCTTGCTGGGGGGCGGGGGGACCTTCATGAGTGGCTCACTACATTAAGCTGTGGTTTTTGTATCTTGTAAATTTTTCTGTTTTATGTTTCTTACACTGCAAAGCTTGAACTATGACTCTTAAGTTAATTCTGATAAGTTAAAATATATGTAGTAAGTCTTTGAACAGATGCTAAGAAATCTAGAAATAAATAGTAATTATTAAAGAAATGATGTTTCTATACTAGAAAATACTTAACGCACAAAAATCTAAACAAATAAAAAGAAAAACAGAAGAACATAAAAGATATAAGGCAAGGAGAACAAAAAGTAAACCTGCAAACATGAATTCAATCATCTCAATAATAATATTAATTATGGGTCCATTAAACAATCCCATAAAACGCCAGAGGGGGTCGGAATGAATAAAAAGAACCAACTACATGATATTTATAGGAGACACATCACTTTAGATTCAATAATACAAACAGGTTGAAAGTAAAAGGATGGGAAAAAGCCAATGTGATGAGGGACACTTTTAATCCCAGCACTCTGGGAGGCTGAGACAGGAGCCTGGATCTTCGAGACTGGCCTGGGATTGGGGGAGAAAAGAATGAAAGGAAGAAGTTAGAGAAGAAAGAAAGGAAGGAAGAGATAAAGAGGAAGGAAGCAAGGAAGAAAAACATTTGATGCACACAAATCAACCATAGGAAAATCAGAAGGACTTACACTAATATCAAAATGGACTAAAAACCAAACAAAACTAAAGAGAAACATCTTGTAAAGACAAAGCATAATCTACCCAAAAGATGCAACAATTATAAACATATTTCCAACTAATGACACAGCCCCCAAATACACAAAGCAAAAATGGAACAGAAGAGGGGAAAATGGAAGAAAGCTCTACCTGCATAGTCTGTGACTTCAGTACTGACATTCAATAATGGACAGGACAACTAAGCAAAAGATTAGTGAGGAAACAGAACACTGGAATCGCACTCCAAATACAGCTATCTAACAAGCATCTGCAGAATACTCCACCCAGCAACGGCAGAAAACCCATTCGTCTCAAGCACAGATGGAATGTGCTCCAGGATGGGCCAGATGGCAGGTCATAAATGAGGGCTCAATAAATTTGAAAGGACCGAAATCACACAAAATGTTTTCCAGTCACAATGAAATGAAACTAGAAGGAGTAACAGAAAGGAACTTGGGAAATTCACAAAACTGTGGAAATTAATACCACAGATAGTGATGCTTCCCCCCCCCCAAGAAATCATAGAGGAAATTAAAAAAGAGATTTCTAAGTCAAATTGCATTTTTTAAAAAAAGGCTTACACAGCAAGTGTCCATCATCGAAAGTGTTACAAAGCAGCACAAAAGCAATGTTCTCATCCCACTCACCTGAATCATATTCAGCTGTTTCATTAATTCCTGCAGGCGAAAAGAACAAAGGCATTTATGGCTCGGGCACACTCTGGCCAAAACAGCGTGAAGCTCTTTCATGCTTCCCCGACTCTCTGAACTTTTTTTTTTCCCTTTCCTGCCAACACCTTGATAAGTTTATCAGTCAACAATATTTAAAGTTACTTAATATAAATAGTTGGCAGGGAAGTATTTCACCACATATGACAGACTGAAGATTTAGATACTCAGAAGATAAAATAAATTACATATTTAATAAAAGAAACTAAGCTGAAAGTGTTTATCTAGTACTTATTAAAAAATATGGACTCACTGGGCCGGGGAGTTAGCTCAGTGGTTCCGGCGCCTGTGTTGCAAGCGCAAGGGCCCGGGTTCGATCCCCGGTAACCACATACCATACTGGGCGTGGAGACTCACGCCCAGCAGCAACCAGTACCACATACCACAGTGCCGGGCGTGGTGGCTTACGCCTGTAATCCCAGCACTCGGGAGGCAGAGGCAGGAGGATTGCTGTGATGTGAGTTTGAGGCTGAGCTCAGGGCCAGCCTGAACCACAAAGCGAAACCCTGTCTCAAAAAACCTAAAAAAAAAAAAAATATGGACTCACTGTTGACTCTTAAAAAAATAAAAGTGTTTTAGCTGGGCATGGTGGTGCATGCGTATAATCTCAGCGCGCAGAAGGCTGAGGCAGGAGGACCACACAAGTCTGAGGCTAGTCTGGGCCACACAGTGACTCAAAGCCAGCTTGCACTGTATAGCAAGACCCTATTGTTTTTTTTTTAATAAAAAGGTTTTCATTCCTCATTAGAAAATGAAAATACCATCAACTGAAAAAATAATTTGTGTGTCAAAGAACCACTTATAATTACAATCCAAACATTCTATGAACTGAAATTCGCTACAAAAACTGAGAATCAGGCACTCTTTGGTTTGATAGCAGAGTTCAGCTCCAAAAATAACTCCACATAAAATAACCTTTAGCAGTTAGTGTCATAAGATTATATATTTCTGTACCAAAATATTAAATAATATTAATATAGGGGGACAAAAAATTATTCCAGTGTTTTACTACTATCAAATTATAATCTATCCTACATAGAAATTCGATGGAAAAGTCTTTGTTAGAAAAGCACTATCCAAAACAGCTCATCATTTATATTAGTATGAAGATCACTGAATGCGCAAACTAGTTGCAATGATGAAAGAATCTTTAACAGTTAAAAAAAAAAAAAAAGACACTGGATAAAATCTACAAAATGAATCCGGGTCTGGTGAATGAATGAATGAATGAATTCATTCATTCATTCATTCATGAAAAGATATATATAGCCTTCATGCCCAGTATTGTATGTGGTTGCTGGAGAATCAAACTCTGGCCCTTGTGCTTGCAAGACACGCGCCGGAATCACTGAGCTAACTCATGAATGAATGAATGAATGAATGAATGAATGAATCTGTACTGCCAGCTACTCACTATTTCAAGGCTAACCTGGGCCACTTAAAAATAAAAAAAAGGACCAAAAAATTTAATTAATTTAAAAAAATATAAAAAAGGGTTGGGGATATAGTTTACTAATAGAATATCCCTCAGTTTGATGCTCAGGACCAGAATACAAAATCTGCAAAAAAACAAAACACAACAAATTTTGCATTTACAGTTTTACACTAGCCTCTTCCCTGGAACAGAATGTCCTCCTTCATGAGACTCATCTCTTTATCCTTCAAGATCAAGGCGACCATAGTTGCCGTCCACACCCTGTATTACAGTGTCCTGTTCTGCTGTGGGAAGATGTTCTGTCCAGCCCCCGGCCATGGACATGCACTGGACGTGTAGGGTTAGGTGGAGCTGCTAGGAGCCAGTGTGGAGCCCAGGCCTGCAGGGAGCTACAGCAGGGTGAGGACAAGCCAGTCCCGCCCACTGGACAAGAGGCACACGGAGCAGAGCAGGGTCACTGGAGGGATCCGAAGCGAGCTGCACCTGTATCCCTGCTAGCTAGCTCTCCCCCAGGTGTACTGGTGAATCCGAAGGAGCTGTCCTAGCCACCAGTGAGCCCTAAATGCAGGGCAAACAGGAGGATGTGTGCTGCTGGGAGGCTCTGCACTGCAGCACTATTGTGACGGCAGACAGGGACGCCTCTCCTGAAGCCTTCTTTCCCTCTTTGCAGAATGGCCTAGTTGGTTGTAATACCTCATCTCTAGTAGCAAACCCAGGGAGAGCAGCTCGCCACACTAATCTCTAAGCTCAGCTGTGCCCTGGCCTCCAGCGTCTTTATCTCTTCCTAGGAAACAAACCCCTCAGGTGCACTTGACTCACCAGAGACCTAGGACCTGGGACTTCTGTCTTCATCAGGGGCCCATCATAGTCAAACTCCACATCGACTTTGGCTGCGGCTTGACTGATGTGTCTTGATCCTTATAAACGAAGATTATAAGAAGCCTTAGAACAGGCATCATGAGCACCCACCGTAATAGGTACCCAGAGTTCCTAACAGAGGGGGTGCAGGACCTCACGTTGTTCTGGACCGGTGGCCTCACAGCCCTGTGTCTGGACAGATCTGCTGCTACAAGGGCACTGCAGCTTTACAAAATAAGAAAAGGAAGTGTCAGGAAGTTACAGACAAACAGGCATGCTCCTGTCTCAGGGTGGTGAGGCCAAGCCAGTGCTGACCTCCTAATCCTTCCAACGAAGGAATTTCATTTTTAAGGATTCATTTTAAGAAAATAATGGGACCACCGTGTTGGGCACTAGGCTAAGTAACTCAGATCTCGTGGTTTTGAAGTCAGCCTTGGGAACAGGGAAGTGTGCAGAAGGCTGTGAGCCTCCTCGCTATGAGTAGAATGCTGATAACCTGGCACTCCTGAGGCTAGACAGCATTGGCTGAGGATACTTGTCAGTACAGAGGGAACTGAGTGCAGAGAAAATTTGGTTCCTCATTAACTTAATCCTTATCCACCCACCTCTATAGAAACACATGCTTCCTTCGTCCTGTGCTTCTCGCTAGCTAATAAAAGCAGGCCAGTTGCAGGGTTTTATGAGTATTTTCTAGAGGCAGGTCTCCTTCCAGTCCCCCCTGTATTTATTGAAAATTATCTCCGTTTGCTTATTCCTGTTGTTCCCCCCAAAATGTAGCTGAAGGTCTGATCAGCCCTTAATACCAACACGCAAAGATGTAGGTAAAAAAAATACCCATCATACTCCTGTGCATAGCAACAAAACGAAACAACCTACTTGTCTAATGCCACTTCCTGGGATATTATGTGCCCATCATTTTGAGATAGAAATTTTGAATATTTATGGGCATGGGAAGATGCATATAGTATTAGCATATAAAAGACCAAATTATCTAAATTTTATAACAGTTTAGTCCAAATGTAATGTAAATGTAGTCCACACATGACAAGTGTCGACAGCCATGACACTGTTGACATTTTGTCCTTTGCATGATAGGATGGGTGGCAACATCTCTAAACTCTGTCCGTCAGGTGTCCAGTATACTTGTCCCCAGGTATCATCCCATTTGTGAAAATGCAAATCATCGAGGAAGGAAACCAGGCCTCTAACCCAAGCTTCTCAGGAGGCTGAGGCATAAAGATCACTTTGAGACCAGGAGTTCAAGACCAGCCTGAGGAACACAGTGAGATGCTGCCTCAAACACAAAACCAAAACCATGAATTCAATGTGTAAACAAGTTTGAGAACTCCTGACTTATGGAATAATGTTTCTCACGATTTTGTTTTTAGTAGTATTGGGGATTGAACCGAGGTCCTTTGGACCAAGCGACCCTTCCATCATATTTTGAGATAAAGTCTCAGTAAGTCACTAAATCTCCCAGGCTGGCTTGAGCTTTTAGTTCTTCTACCTCAGCTTCCCAGAGCGCTGGAATTACAGACAGTCACAATACCCAGCTAACATTTCCTGTTATAAGCACTGCAAAACTAAAACACATCTGTACTTTGTGAGGGAGCAAGATGACATGGGGGCATGTGACGGCACGGAGAGCTCTTTGGGGCCGACCAACTTTTGCTTTTTAATGATCTAGCACACATATGTGGTGCTACATTCCTAGAATCCTGCCTAACTCAGGAGGCTGAGGCAGGAGAATAGGATTGTAAGTTGGAGGAGAGTCTGGGCAACGGAGTGAGGCTCCATCTTAGAGACAAAAACCAAGCCACACCGGAGAGCAAAATCAAAATTGAGGTATTCCAGGTTTACAAGGTTTTTTTTTTTTTTTTTTTTTGTCTGTTTCACAGTACAGTTCTGGTCACAAGTCATTTACTGGAAACTCTGTTTCCTGCACTTATAAACTTAGGGAGGGTGTATAAATTCCAGATCCCACCAGGCCTCTGAGCTCAGTGTGTGGCCTCAAGATGGCCTTGCTCATCCCAAGGAAAGAACCCTTGGGAGCCCCCTGGGGTGTGTGTGAGGACGGCTTGGAAGTTCCTCTCAGTCACGGCTTCTCCTTGCCTTCCTGCTAGAGGGGGACCTTGGTTCTCAAGCTTACTTCATTCTGATTCTGGAAAAGGTGTCCATGTTCGTGTGCATGTGGGAAAGAACACCGCGGTCCTGTTTATCCCCCGAGGCAGAGCTCACAAACAGGAAACACAATATTGCCTAATGCTTCTGTTTGCCACACTGTTCACACACGAAAGCACACTGCTGGACACGCTTGCCAGCTGTAAAGTATTGTCCTCTTGCTGAGGATGCCATCTTGTGGGAACTGCATCCAACCAGGGGCCCAGGAGACCTTTCAGCTAAATCATGTGGGTGTCCAGTCCCAGCTTTATATATGTACATACACATGTGCTAGCCCCGTATCATGTCTACCTGCTTATCTGTATTAGAGATATTGTCTCCATTGGACAAGGGGAAACTAGGCTCAGGGAGGTCCAAAAGGGTTGGGGGTGTGGCTCACTGGGAGAGCCTGTGCTTAACATGTGTGAGGCCTTGGGTTCAATGCCAGGTACTGGGAAAAAATAAAAGTGCCACATAATATGAGCAAACACACACACAGAGCTCATCAAAGCCGTGGTATTAGACGACATTTAAATTCATTTTCTTAATTTTCTGCAAATCCTTTGGATATCAAAGGCTTCTGAATTAATCACATAAATTAGCCCTTTGAACATGAAGTCCAGTTAAAATACAGCACTTCACTTTTTAAGCATGAGAACAGCTTTTATTTTCTTCTGTTTGATCTTGAAAAGGGAAATTCCTAGAGAGTTCATTCCACTGGAAGAAAGTGAAGGGTCACAGTGCACACCAATGCCCGTTTTATACCAAACTGTCTTTCTCTTCCTTGGCCAGACTCACGATTGGCACACAACACTGATTCCAGTGAGGCCTGCATAAAACAGGGATGTATATCCCATGACAACAGCTCTTCAGTGCAGAATTCTCTCCTTTCCAACAAAAGGGGGAAATGAAAACTTTGAAACTAGCTAGCCGCTGCCTGCTCTCCCTGATTCCTGGCTTAAGATGTGACTGTTGGCACAGACCAAACGCCATCTTCCATGAAGCCGTCGCTGAAGTCTGTACTCTGTGGTTTGGATTTCCAGTGTCCCAACATGAGTTACCTCTTCATTTCATAAGTAGCCTGTGTCTGATTAATACACCTGACAAGTGAAGGCAATGTAGGGATGTAGACTGGGTCCTGGGGTTGAAAAAGGCATTTAGGGGACCAGGGAATTAGCTCAAGTGGTAACGTGTCTACCTTACAAGGGCCCGAGTTCGATCCCCGGTACTGCAAAAAGTCTAGGTAGCTGCCAGATGCCAAGTTAGGTTCTTGTTTTAATGAATGAATCCTCAATGATATGTGATGTTGACAACTGGATGCGGGCCGTGGAGGGTCTCTCGGTACTACTTTTGCAACTTCTCTACGTGCTGAAATTCTTCTAAAATGTTCTAAAATAAAGCCTGGTGATATTCTCATGAGAGAGCATCGCTCTTACCCCAAGTGTCCAAGCTAGGATATGGGAGTAGCATGCTTTCAGAAGACAGGACAGACAGGAAGGGGACACCACGAGGAGCACTCGGGAGAGACTGGTGCCCACTGGGCTTTCTGAACCTACTCCGTGCCCAGCCAGTGCCAGTGCTGTGTCTGCCTCTGTGGGAGGCCAATCTCTAGTGGTCCAAAGGGAGGCCCCTGTGGATGGCTCTTTCCTGAGTGAGGCAGAGAAAAACAGAAGCATCTGACAAAGGCCATGGGGAAGAAGGAGCTGATGCTGGTGACCAGTTAGGTGGGAGAGGATGATACTTTCTGACTAATGCCTTTGAAGCACATTTGACCTTTCGGTCAATTAGAGATACTCTTATGATGAGGTCGCACCCCAACAAACCCACCCTGAATCGAGAGCGTTAGTTGAGAGAGCACTCGACCCATTTAATTGACCTGCTAAACTATGGGGTGAGCGCCCCCTAGAGGCCCAAGTGGTAAAGGCTGGTGGTACCAGGAGGTGGTGGAACCTTTTGGCTGAGGTCAAAGATGAGAAGTACCTGTAAGTTACTGGGACCTGCAAGGGGACTGGGTGACTCTCTCTCTTCCTGGTGTAAAAAGTGACCACTCGCTCTGACATTCTTCCCCACCACTGGCCCTCACAGATGTCCAGTCAGTGCTTTTCATCTGCCATCTTGGTCTTTGAACCTCCAAAGCTGTGAGCTAAACAAAGCTCTCTCTACTTAAGTCACTTGTCTCAGGCATTCTGTTGCAGTAACACAAAGCTGACTGATACACTACTGACCACCCTAACGTATTTTTGTCTATCTTCAACATGCTCAGAACACTTAAATCAGTCCACACTTGGTAACATATCCTAGCACAAAGCTGATTTTTTTTTTTTTTTGGCCAAGTATGTCCTATAATTTACCGAATCCTGTCCTGAAGGTGATGGCTGAATGCTGTTCCCTCTAACACACACAGCCAACAGCACATGGGCCTTTAGTGTGTTGGAAATATCGAACTCAGATGAATGGCTAGATAATGGGGTTGTCATGGCCACAGGTCAGCATCTTCTGACCAGGAATGGCAGCTCACGGCTGCTCCTACCTCACATCCAACCATACTGAACCATGCTAGCCCAAAAATCATGTGAAAAGTTTGAAATTTCAAGTACAGTGTCTACAGAATGCATAGTGCTTTGACTCCCTCATAAAATCAAAAAATCCTAAGTCAAGACCGTGTGTACACTGTTTTCTGGTTTCCTTTTTCCTCGGCAGCCTCACAGTTATATGCCATCTTCCATCCCCTGGGTCCTTCTGGGTGTGCAGCCACAACCTCAGCGCAGGAAGAGTGGCTCCTGCTGGCACTGCTCCCCACCTGCTGGGGAGGTGTCCTCCAGGGCACAGGAATACATGGTTGAGATGGGAGACAGGAAGGGTGACGGTGACGGTTTTATCAAGGGACAGGAGGTAGTACCCAGACCCCTGGCTGCTACGTCCCTCTGTCCCCGAGAACTCCCTGGACCAGGAATCCCTTGTCTGGACTGTATCTCCACAGAACCAGGTCTTCCCGAGCCCTCTTCCCTTGGGGCTTACCAGACACAAGCAGGAGGGGGCTGTGCCAGGAGCTGCAGGCCAGCCGCCGGGGGAGCAGCATGAAGGCCATGACCCCTCAGGAGCAGGGACCCTTCACTCGCCGCCGCCCTGAAAGAGAACACAAGCACAGAGTTAGGCTCAGCTCTGTGGGCCATATATTTCACCCTACCGTTCCTCATCTCATGGAGAAGTTCTTCTGACCTCAAATCATTTGCTTTCACAGTCACTTTTTAATTTTGTTTTTGATACAGTCTCACCATGTAGTCCACACTGGCCATGAACTTGTAACACAGCTCAGGCTGGCTTTGAACTTGTGATCCTCTTGCTTGAGCCTCCCAAGAGCTGATATTATTGGTGTACTCACTTGAGTATTTTCGTTTTTCTTTTTTTCACTGTACTGGGGATTGAACCTCTATGGACCTTGCCTTGCGCTACATCCCCAACCCCTCTTTCAGTTTTTATTTTCAGATAGGGTCTCCCCAAGTTGCTAAGTTGCTCAGGCTGGGATCAAACTTGTGATCCCCCTGCCTCAGCTTCCCAGAGTGTGCTCTGGATTACAGGTATGCGCCACCACACTTTAATCAAAGCATACATTGGGCTGAATATATACTTAAACTCATGTACTTTTTCATTTGATCTTTACCACATTTCTGGGTAAAATGATTTTAGACGGAAAACAGTGGATGCAGCTGACTTGAGCTCTCTCATAAGAAAGACATGCCCAGGGAGAGGGAGGTACCAGGGCCCGGGAGTGTACTAAGGTCAGAACAAGGAAAGACAAAGAGTTATTCAGATCCCAGGACCCTGTAAGAGGGACCCCGTGGGAGAGCAGAACCAAGGGCTGGGAAAGGGTCTGCCTGAGTGCTGCTATCTCAGGAATGTATTTTCAAGCCTATCTGGTTCCTTGTTAATCTCCCAGGAGGCCTACATTGTGCCTAAAGTTATCCATTTAAAGTTACAGTTTGTCAGAGTCATTTACCCTGACTCGCCAGGAGGCCCTTTCTCACAGGGAGGAATGAATGGGTTTTGTTTGATTTATTTTGATTGTATGTTGGTTTTGGTTAGTGTTACTGCACTGTCTTATAACTGCTTAGTACACGCAGGGCCTGATAGTTCTAATGGGGAGTTTGGCTGTTGAGTTTTTAATCCTTTTGATGCCAGTGGATAATCGTCACATGGAGAAGGCTGTGCCTTGGGGGCTGAGATGATCCAGGCGGGGGAAACTTCACAGCAACATGATGCAGGAAGCTGGGAGTTCCTCCTGTCGTGCTCCTACAGGGAATACAGGTCCCTGGGCTGCTTGGGGTCCTTAGCATCTAGGGGAGCAGGTGGGAACCCATTTTAGGGGAGCCATGGCTTCAGCGTGACCAACTGTTCCAGTCTGCCTGGGATGGAGAGGTTTCTCGGATGTGACACTTTCCATTTTAAAACCAAGATGGTCATGGTCACCGTATTCCATATATCGCTGGTCCAGTGTATACATTGGTTGTGGATGCTCTACCCACTTCTGATCCTGCTGGGGCAAACCCAGCTTCCTCTGTTAGTGCAGAGAGCCAGCAGTGTCACATTCACAGATGTCCTACCACATGGAAGGAAACATCCAGAGTGAAGGAAAAGTGTTCCTATGCTAACAGTGCCTTTGTTTTTTTAAAAAAAAGTCCAGACTCCTCTGCAATCCAGGTTTTTGTTTTTTTTTTAATTTGTTTGGACCAGCTAGAGTACATTTCTGTTGATTCCCAGTGCAGTTGTAGCTCGTGCCATGGTTAGAGTACCTGATCATCCCTAAATCTTGGTTGCACGTGGGCAAGTAACAATGTTTGCGTCACTCTGCACTGTAGGCTGCCGGGAAGCTGAAGATGAAGACTTCGGGGACAGCAGATGCTTCTGCTAGTGTCTCCTGTCCTGGTAGAGAATCAGATCCCAGAACCAGCTGTGCTGTGCATTAGGGAGACTTTACCTAGCTGCCTCCTCCTGGGTGGAAGGGGCCACAGTAAAGGTCATGGGATGGGGGTCTGCAGGTTGTATTATCGCCCTCCATCTCCCCAGCTGTCCATCTCGGAGGCCAGAAAAGGAGCCTCAAAATGCAGTAGGCTTGGTTATAGGATTGGCTGGTTCAGTATCCCCTACCAAAGACCTAGCTTTTATTCATTGTACTACATCAGTTAAATTCAGTCCATCTACATATAGATACGAGGCATAAAGAGTAAGAGTGATATAATTCAAAGAACAAATCTTCCTGCTTTTCACCAGAAAGATTTCTTTTTGGGAAAAGGTAGGCTTACAAAATGTGATTACAAATTAACCAATAAGCCATATTTGGTTTTTGACAATTTCATGGATTTAAAACAAATCTATTCTGGAGTGGCTGACTCCATGCCAGCCTGTTAATTTAGTACAGAGTACCTAGGAAGAGCAGTCCCTGATTCTTACTTATGACCATTTGTGTCAAACAGGAGAACTGAGACTCCCCACAACTCATTTTCCATTAGATGTGTTTGAAAATTTGAGCATCTCTGAAAACTTGGACATCAGCATTTGAATATGCTGCAAAAGTGGAGCCACACCCACACATCTGCAATTGCAAAGTGTCATGCTGGATCATCATCTCGGTGACATGGGACATTTTGGTAGCCTGTAGTTGAAACTGGCCTCATAACAAAAACACAGTGCCCACCAGACATGCATGGGTTCTTCACGAAGCACGTCTCTGATCATTAGCAGAATTAATGCTCTTCACTCATTTTCTCTCTCCTCCGAATTCAGTGGACAAAAGGTAATCAGGTACCTGTTACAGACAAGGCATTGTATCTCTTAGATACAGGAGAGAGGAAGATAGATAAAATACCTCTGTCTTTATGGGGCTCGTAATTTAGTGGCTGAGGAGTATGATGGGAGAAAAAAAAAAGGGGAGAATTTCATGTACCAGTCTGCTTTATCCCTCCTGTCATTAAATTCTTAAAATAACCCTGCAAGATAAGTGTATAAGCGACTCCCCGTTCACTGTCAACAATGAATTCGTTTGAAGACAGAATGGAACCAGGCCTGCTTGGCTGGTGGGATCAAGGTGGGAGTGGGAGAGATTCCTTCTGCCAGACTCGGGTGCAAGGGAACCGTTATCTGAAACTGCACTGTCCAAGCTCAGGAGATGATGGAAGCCAGAGAGCGGGCGGGCTCAGAGTAAGACAGTGCAGGGCAGCCAAGGGTCCAGGTGCAGTGAGGTTGGGGGGACAGGGTTGTAAGGGGTTGCAGAAGAGAGAGGCCAGCAACAGCCGAGTCTGACCGCTGTGGCTGAGCCCAGATATACGCTGTGGCATATCTTTGAGATGCCAGGGTTACCAAGAGCTGTGAGACAGGCTTCTTGTAGAGCTCTAGCTACTGTGGGAGCTGATGGGGTAGAAGTTGGTCAGCTCCTCAGCCCCTTCTAACCCAGTCTTGGCACAGCCTTTAGGGGTGATGGGTTCCTTGAGAAGTGAAATACAAGATTATCCCATGCTCCGTGAGTCCACTTTTAAATATGTGCCCCAAAGAGCTGAAAACAGGGACTGAATACACGAACACACACATTCACAGCAGTGTTATTTGCAGCAGCCCAAAGGTGGACACAGTGCAAGTGTCCATCCCTGCAGGAAGCGGGGTACACTTCAGTCCAGTGCTGCTTGGCCACAAGAAGGGGTGAAGCACCAACACGCTGCACTGCGCATGCAGCATGTTCAATACGCCGAGACAAAATATCTGCACATAAAATGCCACATGTTGTATGATTTCATTGATAGGAAATTTCAAGAACAGGTAAATCCAAGGAGAAAGTTGGGGGCGAAGGAGGAGGAGAAAGAAGAGGAGAGGGAGGAAGAGAAAATAGGAAGAGAGAGAGAGGAGAGAGAGAGAGAGACAGAGATTGTAGGTCGTAGCTGGAAGAAGGTGACAGGGAGTACCAATTTAATGGGTGTGGGGTCTCCAGGGTGATGGACAAGTTCCATAACTTGACAGTGGTGCTGGCTGCAAAGATTGTGACTGTACTAAAAGGAGCTGAATCATTCCCTTGTATTTGCTAATGGTTAACTGTGCTATATTTACTTCAGTAAAAAATAAAAATAAAACAGATTTATGGAGCTGGCTTCAGCTTTTACAGATGAGAGGGAGGACTGAGAAAGTGTAGAGAGAAAGGATATCTCTGGTTGAACAGGTCTGTGACCTTGGACCAGTGTACCACTGTCTTTGTCTGTCTCAGAAACCAAAGACACACCTTTCCCGGGCTCAGCTTCCTCACCAGTGAGAGGTGGCTGTGGGGCCGGACAGCTTTGCAGGCCCTTCTCACACCAATAGGCGCCTGTCTGTGTCGTCCGTCCCAGTGGTGGCTTCTCTCCAATGGAGGAATTGGTGTCTCCTGTTCTTCCCACCAGGCCCTATACAGCTCAGTGCACCTTGGATCTGTGCATCTGGAAAAAGGGCTGTGGGTACCCGGTGAGATTTGGGGCTTGGAGGGGGGTGTTGCATTTAGAATACTGTGACCAAGAAAAGCTTTGAGCAGCTCCAAAGTCTGAAGGGAAAGCAGGGTGGGGTAGGCACTCTTGACCTCTAAAACCTTGAGTCTCTTTCCAAACCTCAATTCTTAACATAGGACCTTTCCCTGCAACCTCCCCTAATATTTTTCTTAGAACATAACAGTATCTTCCTAAAACTCTTTGTAACCCTCATACTTTTATTTGTTGCAATAAGGGTGCTTGGGGAAAGAATATAATAAAACCAGAACTGGGGATTCGGTTGAAAATTGGACACTGCTAACCACCCCCAGGCTCTGGCCCATGGGACATTAGCAAATAGAAGCTGGTGGTCTAGGTAGGTTGGTCCTAACTGGGAACTTTTTCCTTGATGTGACCAGAACGGAAAGAAGAATCAAGATCAATTAATACATTAAAGAGAATAAGGATGATCAGTGGACATGAAGCAAGGGTAATTTCTGTTTCAGCCACATGGAGGATCTGCAGTAAATTCTGCTTCTCACTATGTGTCTCCAAGAAGACAAGCTGGGAACCTGCTCTAACCAGATAGTCCCCTCCCCCCTCTCCCCATCCTTTTCTCTTTAATTAAAATGCTAATTAGTTCTCTCAGCTTTCTTTTATCTGCCTTGTTCCTTGGGAGAGTGGGAGGGCCAAGAGGTGGAGTTCAATGTTTGAATCTATAAGGTGAGAGGAATTCAAGGGAAAGGGAAAGAAAACCCAATGTACACGGTCGGAAGATAACAGTTGCAAAGGTATTTGCCACCTGCCAGTTATTGGTGACATGCGAGGCTCCTTCATGAGTGAGTTCTGTCCCAGGCTTGTGGGAAAGGTCACAGGCCAGGGATCCACAGTCCTGACCACATCTCAGATATACAAGGGAGGAAGAAGATTGTGGTGGCTCCTTGGAGATGTGGTGCTCAGGGTGCTGGTGAGGAAACCAGCCCTCTCCACTTCTATTCCATTGCTTCTGTCTAGCATCTTCCAAATCCTTGTATCCTTCAAAAGGACCCCCTCCTCGGACTAGCCCTCCTTGGCTTTGTCATCTCCCTGCTGTGTGACTTTGGCATGCGAAAGAACCTCTCTGTGCCTGTTTTTTCATCTATAAAATGGGGAGAATAACAAACCTGCTTCATGAGCTGGCAGAGGGTGAAGTGAGACCTGGGATTTGGATCCCTGCTCTATTCCCAGCCCCAGAACAATGCTTGGCTGCAAACAATCACTGAATAAACAGTGACAAAGGCTTGACAAATGTCTTATGGAGATGGTATCTGTCTCGCGTTTCCACCGTAATAATTCCCAGGCCCTGTGAGCACGAAATCTTTGCATGCATCATTGCCTAGAAATGGACCCTAGACCTCTCTGGGGCCCCAAAGATGCTCCCTGTCAGTTCCCTATCTAGGCCTGAGACAAAGTACTGGCAGGGTCTCAGGACATTCCTTTCTCTCAGGCAGCCCCAGCCGTCAGCTTTTGTACAGACTTAATGGAACACAATGACACATTGAGCCAAGTGCACCTCCATTGTCAAGGCCAGGAATCACCATAGCAACCAATAAAGCTGGAGCCCTGGGCCTCTGCAGATGGCTAACAGTGGCCCATTCATGGGGCTATGATGGCTGGCATCGGGACAGCGGCTTTATCTCAGATCTGGCTTTCCTCCAGCCAGATCCAGCAACCTCTTCTGGCTCTCTCCACAGCTCTGGTCGTAGCACACCCTCCTTGCACACACGATGACTTCACAGACACTTCCTATTAGGGTTGGGCTCAGTCATCAGGGCTTTTTGTAAGGAAGGGGATTCTGTTCCTGGAAATGGACATGTGTAGACACATAAGAAATACAGAAGGATGCAGCTGAGAGAGTAACAAGAGCCAGAAACTGGGTCCAAACTATAGTCCTAAATTCCCAGGTGCCTCTCTGGTCAGGGTCTTAGTTTCCTCATCTGCAAGATGGGAGGAAAGAAAACTACCAGTGAGATCATGAGGTGCTCGATTCGGGAAGGGCCAAGTGGACACGGTCCACTGTAGGCCATCTCTCGACTTCTAGAGCCTCTTTGGCCTCAGCTAGGTCCTTCCTCCATGGCCTATAGGCTGGGAAGTCGGTTTGCACATGCAGTGGTCCTGCTATGAGCCCAAATGTCTAGGCTTCATGAGAAAGAAGCCAGATTATCTCAGCCTCTGTCATCCTTATGTCCTTGTTCCCCTGGCTTCCTGACCTAGACTTCTGTCAGCCGGACTGAGATGAATTGAAATCGGGTGTTCATGTAGCCCAACTTGAAAAGTGAAGAGAAAACAGACCAGAGGAGGCAGCGTGTGTAAGTCCTCGGAACGCGGTCATGTCAGTGGACATGAAGCAAGGGTAATTTTTGTTTTGGCCACATGCAGGATCTGCAGTAAGAGGAGGATCTGCTCAAAGACTGGAGCCTTTGAGCTGGGCTAGGAAATACGACGGAGGAAACACCCTCAGAAGGATGGTCTAGTTTTGGATTTCGGATCCTCCAAAGAAGCAGTCCAGATTAGGAAGGATGCTTGTGCCAAAGCCTCCGCAGGTCCTGCCTCACCGATCTGTTCAGTTTCATAAACACTCCCCGAGCCCCCAGGCTGAGCACGAGCAATCCCAGAGTGAGCAAGGATGGGCCCTGCTCTGTTCTCTGGGCCTTTGTGTTCAGTGGATGAGGATAAAGAACAAGGCACGTGACTGGAGCAGACACAGTTCCCGTCCAGAGAACTGAAGCCACTTTTAGGGAGTCCAAGAACTGCTAGGTATGCAAATAGCACAAATACCACAGCATCGAACAAAGGAGGCAGTGATTTCCTTAAGGACCACAGGCTTGGGACTTGAAAATGCTTTCTTGGTGTCTGGAGTCATCATCTCTGCCAATAAGTACTTCCCCGTGCCCCTGGGGCTCTGTGTAATTCAACGAATCTTTCCTTAAAATGCACGGATAGAAGACATCGTATGTCATCCAATCTAATCCTGGAAGGCAAACACTTCTATTCTCATTTTTAGGCAAGGAAATAGGCTCAGAGAGGTTTGTTTGTTTGTTTGTTTGCTTGTACAAGACCACACAGCTGGAAATAGAGGAGTGGGCATAGAATCAAATCCGCCTGAGTCTGAAGCTTGGTTTGGGGACCTTACCAGGTTGGCAAATCCAGTCCTCACCCCAAAACATCATCAGACAACTCACACTAGCAAATATCCCTTCTCTCATAAAAGGGAACTCCAACATTATCAAGACATACAGCTTTCCAAAGACCCATCCTCCAGCCACCCTCATGGCTGACTACTCCCCAGCTGAGCAATTCCAACATTTTCCCACATTGGGCACCTCACCTACACTCTTAACTTTTGTCCCTGTCCCTTCAAGATGAGGCCCCAATTCTATCCTACCCATGGAAACAGACCAACGCTGAAGATATAGGATGTCTTTCCTTTCTGTGTTATTGACCTCTTTAGTTCCTTTAATCAATGTTTTATACTTTTCATTGTGTTGGTCTTGGCTGTTTATTCCTTGCTATTTTATTTTACTTGTATCTGTTATACAGAAGATTATCTTCTTGATTTCTTTTTCAGCTAATTTGTTATTAGGATAGAGAAATATTACTGTAGGATAAGAAAAACCCAACAACTTTGGTGAATACATTTGATAGTTCTAATAGTTTTTGGTGGTAAATTCTCTCAGCTCTTGTGTATCTGGCAATGTCTTTCTCCATTTCTGAAGAACAGCTTTGTGGGTACAATATTCTTGTTCAGTGAGGTTTTTTCTTAACACTGTGACTAGCTCATCCTATCCCCTTCTGGTTAGTAAAGATTCTTGTGAGATGTCTGCTGAGAAGTCTGCTGTCAGGTCTATGGGAATAACTTTCTGGGTTGTGTTTCCCTTGTCACTTTGGGGAGCCTGTCTTTAACTTTGAAAGCTTGATTACAATGCATCTTGGAGTAGACTTGGATGAGCAAATCTTACCAGTTGCCTTTCAATTACCTCCACCTGTATATCTGTATCCTTCCTGTTGATATTTCTTTGAATAAACTTTCTACCCCTTAGGCATTCTTGAACCCCAATAACTTGAATATGTCTTTTTAAGGCTATGCCATATTTCCCATAAAATGTTTATATTCCTCTTTATTCTTTCTTTTCACCCCCCTCCAATGCTTTCATTTCAAATAGACTGTCTTCAAGCTTACTAATTCTACTTGGCCTATTGTGCTGTGGGTGTATTCTGTTGTGTTTTTATTTCAGTTGGTGTGCTTTTCAGTTTAAGGAACTGCTTATTTTTAAAACTACTCAAATGTTTCTATTAAGTCTCTGACAAAGTACTACACTGTTTCTCTGTTTTCTTACACTTAATTGAGTTTTTATTTTACTTTTTTGTGGTGCTGGGGATTTAACTCAGTACCTTTGCCCTGAGATACACCTTCAGTTCCTTCTGGGTTTTTTTTTTTTCCAATTTTGAGATAAAATCCCTGGATCACTAAGTAGCACGGGCTGGGCTTGAACTTGTGATCCTCCTTCCTCCAGCTGGGATAATCATGCACTATAGCACCCAGCAAAATGTTTCTTCTAAATTCACTGAAAAGTCATATGTATGGATTGCTTTATGGTCAGTTTCTGTTGCCTTACTCTGGCCATCCCGTGAAGTCTTGGTTCCCTGACAGGCTTGACACTTGCCGGCAAAAGATGACATATATATGCTGAAGGATTACGTTATGTATTCTGACTTCCTTTGTGCCAGCCCTTCTAGAAATTCTAAACAAGGCTGTTTGTTTGCTCTGCCTGTGGTTACTGCCACTATTTTGGCACTAGATGTCATCCAAGTTTGAGAGCAGCTGGTTGTCACATTGCTACTGTTTCAGCACTAGAGGGTGTCCCAAGTCCAACAGCACCCTACTTCTACACTCCATCTGTGCAGGACAGTCTGTGGGAGTGCCTACATGGGTAGCCTGTGTCTGAAAATGTCCCCCTGGGGTTTGGTGTGCTGATACCTTGTCCAGTAACCGACCCAGGTCAAGCACCACAATATTCTGCATCACACTGGGTCTCACTGAAAAGGGACCAGCCTTAGGGTCCTGTTTATAACTTATAACTAGATATCCTCGTGCAGTCACAGTAGGGGATGGATTTTCAGAGGTGGCAGGATCTAAAGTGTGTGGTGCTTGGACGGAGAGTGTGTGATGATGAAATCAGGACACTGATTGGTTTGACATAGTCTTGGCTACAATGAAGGGTGTGAATGCTACACCTGCCCTAGCTCGGGGAGCCTGCATGAAATACAAGGACAGAAAGAAGCTAATGTGTTCCACCCGCCTGCCTGCCATGGACTGTTGTTTGTTTTATGTTTTTGTCTTTTTTTTTGAAACAGGGTCTCGCTTTGTAGTTCAGGCTGGCCCTGAGCTCAGCCTCAAACTCACATCACAGCAATCCTTCTGCCTCTGCCTCCCAAGTGCTGGGATTACAGGCATGAGCCACCACGCCCGGTACTGTGGTACGTGGTACTGGTTGCTGCTGGGCGTGAGTCTCCACACCCAGTATAGTATGTGGTTAGCCGGGGGACTGAACTCGGGTCCTTGCGCTTGCAAGACAGGTGCCGGAACCACTGAGCTAAATCCCCGGCCCTGGACTGTTTCTCCTTTGTGATGCCCTTCTGCCATGCCACCCTGCCTTGGAACCAGCTGACTATGGACTGAAAGTTCTACGAATTGAGCCAAATAAACCTTTGTTCTAACTTTGGGTGTTGGATATTTTGTCTTAGCAATGAGAAGAGACAGGTGCTATGCAGTGACTGGTCACTACTTCCTCCAGGTTGGACAAAGACTCTGTGCTGTGTTGGAGTCAGGGGAAGGATGTGTGGGCAGACCCATGGTCATCAGTGCTGCAGTGCTTGGTCGCACCCAGAGTCCACAGCCTGCTAAGACCAGTGCAACCTGGGAACAGGGTCAAGCCCCATGATGCTGCAACTCACCTGTTACTGTGGGTTGCTTAAGGCCTGCGGCCAAGGAAGGTGTGTGTGTGGAACTGATGAGGGCTGGGATACAAGTTTATCCCCCGAGGCCATGTTTTTGTTGCTGGGGCCAGAGTGAGCCTAGAGGCTCTGTCCATGGACACTGGCCTGGAGGCAAAGGTTGCAGGATTTCATACTGAATTTCATACTGAGTTCCCAGGCCAAGTCTGGTGTTTACTATCCTGTCCAGGCTCCAGAAGGTGGAGTATTTCTTCATGCTAACCTTGGGGAAGGGATGACAGAGACCATTCCCTACCTGTCGGGCAGATCCTAAGGCTCTCTAGGGCACTTCCCTGCCGGCAGGGACCATGGGACTCCACTCAGCGCTGGGTTTGACCTGGATGGGCAGGGTGTGGGGTCCTTAGTCAAACCCCTGGACTTAATTCCCTCTTCCCTCTCTTCTTCCCATGTTGTGTTGTTTAGTGTTGAGGAAGGGGTGCCAAAGGCAGCTCTTTCCTTCCTTCTTCAACCCCTCTTTCCTTATTATTATGCCAAAGCCAAGTACTATGGTCTCTGGCCTGGTTTGCTGAGCTCTCAGGAAGGTAGTTTCATGGTGCAGAGCCGTTAAACTGGTGTTTCGGTGTTGAGGGGAAGATGGCTGGAGAAGCTTAATCTGCTGGCATATTGAGCTGCCTCTTTTTACCCTATGCTTGAGGTGTGGCCATGAGGGCGGCCAAGCAAATGACACCAGCCAAACGTCCAAGGCCTGCTGGATGGCACTGGTGTTGATTTAGAAGATCCTTATGCCCGGCTCTACCTCCCCATCTGGTGGTTTTTTTTTCATGAGACATAAACCTCAATCTATCCATTTATAGAGTGCTGGGAGCCTTCCTACATGATGCCAGAGGGCAGATGGCTGAAGCTGGTAAATGTGTGACTCAAAACGAATTTTTTTTTTTTTTTAGGTT